>JAJOOS010002352.1:0-26474 GCA_029582725.1 Solanum chiquidenum
AAAAACACATAGAACAATTAAAACTTAATAATAATTGAACAGGTTAAGTCCATTCCCACCCAACCTATTTTAGTCCAGGTAATTTAACGAAGTCAATATAAACCACTCATTTATTTTTTGTATTTTTAGCAATGAAGTACGGTGAACTACTACGGACATAAAGAGTAGAGAATGAGTTTAGTCCCTATGTGGCCTGCACCTGTCTTTCTTAAATGTTCTTTTGTTTTTTTATTGTTTTTTTATTTCATAAATCAATTTTTCTTTGAGATATATCTCAATTCAACTTTAATGAGATGAAATGGCTTGAGCTATAAATGAATGGGTTAATTATTCATCCAAACTTAAATAAATTGAACAATTTGGATTTGATTTGTCACCCATAAACCCTATACATATTTATCATGTGCATGAAGCTACTTACTCAATCTGTTAATATTCAAAGTAATAGTAAAAAAATTTGATCTAACTTGCTATCAAATTAGGCAGACATGGTGTCAAGCCCAAGGTGTAATGTGCTGACCAATATTTAGAAGCATTGTTGGTCTCAAGTAAATTCTTGGACCCATAAATAGACTTTTGATCCTTAAAAAATTAATATAAATTCCAGGGATGGGATCTATGATCCGTAGACAAACCACGAACCAAAAATGGACCCATAGAAGGTTTATTGTCAGTTTTAAGAAGGGTAGTTAAGTCTTTTCTCATCCCTTCTAAGCCTAATCTCTGACCCTTTTTCACCTAGTTAAGGGTCTAAACAGTGTTAAAACATTCAAAGACTTAGAGCAAGAATTCAAGAGGAGAAAAGCTAGGAACTTTAAGCGTTCTTCGAATTTCATCGATTTTGCCAATAATTTTGTTCTTTTCAGGTATGTAAGGCTATTATAGTGTTGGACTAGTTTGTCTTGACGCCCTACATCTATTTTCAAATCAGTAAAAGAGTAATATAGGATTCTATCTTTAGATTTGAGTATTCTTGAAATGAGTTGATGTTGAGTTTTGAGTTCTTAAGTTCCTTATTCTTTTTAAAATTATATTCCTAATTATTGAATTGCTATATGTTATTTACTCAGATTCTTGAGTTGATTCGTTCATGTCTATATTTCAGCATGAACCCTATGAATTGAGTATTCTTGAGATGAGTAGTATCGTTGAGTTTTGAGTTCTGAGTATTGAGTTTTCTCTATTGTTATTGAGACCCTTGAGTTGATTCGTTCATGTCTATATTTCAGCATAAACCCTATTTTGAGAATCTTTTAAAGTCAGCATTTGTGATTTAAATAGAGTTTTTGAGGAAGTAAAGAGGAGTTTGAGAAAGAGTATAAGGAAACTAAGTATTTTTCAAATGTTTCATTTTTACATGAAGAAAGAGAGTATTATTTTAAGGAAAGAGAAAGTTTGATTTCTAAACGAGTTTATGAGTTCAGAGATATTACAGAGCAGTTACCTCTTTTAAGAGGATAGTTTGAGCAATGAATAGGAAGATAATGATCAGTAGTAAATTGGATAACTGAATAGCCCAAAGGTTAAATAAGTTACAACCATATTGAGGTAGAATAATGTGTGGAATTAGTGGTAGATCATGACAATAGTGGTTACAAGAGTTACACCACAATAATGACCACATTCTTGTCAACTTATACTCACTAACATGTGCACTTAATATTTTAATTTTAATATTAAAATGCATAAACATCAACATTCCCCCGCTCATTTCAATATTAAAATAAGAAAGTGTTTCATAATTTAATTGAAGGTAGACTATTATGCATCATAAAGGTGTGCTCTGCATTGAACCTTCACTTAGTAAAATAATAATCTTTACTCTGTAGTCAGTAGTAGTCTCAAACTTGAACTATGACTGCTTAAGGGAAATAAAGTATCACTGCTTACATACAATAATCAAGGTGTTGACATAATCTTTTTTAGCCAGCATATTACAGTCTTGTGTTATCCCGATTTTTGTGAGTGTTTTTGAGAGCAAGCTCATTCTCATAGAAAGTGACCTACTTTCACACTCATATAGGTGAAATATGTCAAAGGTGCTCCTATTTTTTGACACCCTACTCATACGAGATACAAACTTATTAAAAATTGTATTTAATACAAGTAATCAAGAAGAGGTGTATATGTGGAAAATTGGATTAAATACAAGTATTCAAGAAGAGGTGTATATGTGTATGAGATTTAATAAATTAAATAATTAAATAGGAGATAATAATTAATATTTGCTTACAAGAAATTTCTTAAAACATATTAGAATATCTTCATGCAGCTTTACTTACGGAAAAAATGGTAAGAAAATTCCTATTTTGTTAATTTTTACCAAAAAAAATTCAAAATTTAAAGTATTTTTTGCAAGAAAATTCGCAAGTAATTTACATGCGAAATATAAATTCCTAGATAAATTACTTGGGTATTTTGAAATTCGCAGGAAATAATTCCTACAAAGGTTTTACCATCAGATTCTTTTTGGCAGAAAAATCTGCAGAAAACTAAGTTTTTTGCAAATTTTCGTAGACAATCCCTAGGAAAATTCCCAAGTAATACACATTTTTCTTGTAGTGTGCACTCACATCATAAGGATTGAATAAAATAAATATATAGTGCATTTCATAACAAGTCATCATATGATTCGTTCTAACCCTTGAAGTCCTAGGTTGGATTTCCTCATATATTGTCACGACCCAGACCGTCGTGATTGACACCCACACTAATACTCCGGTGGGAGAACCACTACTACAGCCCAACCAAGCAAATAATCTAAAAACTAAGGCAATAAATATAGAGTTCCCATAAACTCTAACAAAAGTCTAACAATAATAACTAACAATGCGGAAGAATAACTTAGAACTTGAAAGTCAATGTACCAAAACATTCTAACAATGAACCAAGTCTAAACACGAAGGGATACAACCCCATACTAATGAACTAACTGAAACAAAGGTCTAAGTCCGGAAATGGTGGACATTGACGAAAGAGAATTTCATGGCAGCCCAGAAGAATTGGCTCACCCTTGAATTCGAAAGACGATCACTGATCTTCTAAGCAAGGTCTGTCAATAGACGCTTGAAGATGCCCTGTACTCAACAAAAATAAGAGCAAGTGCAGAATCAGTACACAACCACAGTGTACTGGTAGGATCACTCGGCTATCCCATTAGTGCAACATAAACAAGTCAAACAACATTATAATCACATGCATACATATCAACATATACAATATCATCAATATTTACGAACAACGAACAACTTCACATTTTATGTAAAATCATTAGTCCTCTCATGGAACCCAATTCCAAACAGTTAGCATGCTGAGACGTGGCAACCGATCTCATATTTATGCCGAAACATGGCAACCGATCCAAGTTAGTTATGCCGAAACGTGGCAACCGATCCCATTCACACACCACAATCAGAATCACAAGTATATGATCAAGATCATACATTTAAGTCAGGATTTCATGATATTATATTCATAAATTCTCTATCTCATTTACAACAAGTGTGATCAACATTGTAACATTCATACATATACAAGTATCATAATGAAGCAAGAACAAGCGTACATCACACAATCATAGAATCACAACCATCACCTACCTCGAAACAAGCTTGAAACCCTTAAAAACTTGATCCTTCCCTTTCCGAATTCGTTTCGCTTGTTCTTGGTCTACAAACAATTAATTTAATACGGGAATCAATAAACAATCATTAATTACCCGGATTACTAACAATTCTATGAACCCTAGGTCAAACGTATGATCCTAATTATCCAATTTAGGGTTGTTTCCACCATAGAATATATAACAAAACCCTCCCCCCATCAATATTCACCCATTCTATTACGTTCTACGGATCGAAAAATAGATTCGGGAAGTGAAAAGCTTACCTGTAGCCTCAAGAATGATGAAAAATGAGTATGATTCGCCTGGGAGTCGTTCCTTGGCTCAAAAAGTCAAAAAGTGCATAATGAGGTCGTTTAGGGGTTTATTAACGACTTTAATTCGCTAGCGGCCCCGCCAAAGTGGCAAAACCCAGCGCCAAAGCGGCATTATCGAGACAGAGAGTTATTTGAAGAATTTCAAAATTTCCATTTCACAACTCACCTTTTAACCCACATCGCTCAGTAAATACCCTTTACGCTAAGATCGATTCCAGGAGTTCTACTCGCTCGAATTCAATTCCGTAAAGTCGTACGGATTCCTTAACGAGTTATCTAACTACTCATGTAATTAAAATCATAAATGATTCATCCGATTGTTACCAGATTTCCCTACACCTCAAAGACTCTGATTTCGTCCAAATCTGGACAAGGTTGGGAAAATCCAAATAATACAAAAATGTTTTCCGGCCCCAAATTTTCCCCCGTTGGATTTTCTATAACGATGGGAATATGTCGTTACAATAGATACCAATTTACCCATCACTCATCCCTGAGTGACAAACTTAGGAAAAAATAGGCTAAGGAAAGAATGAAGTCGTACCTTAATCGACGAACAATTGGGGATACTTGTCTCGCATGTCCCTCTCGGATTTCCAAGTAGCTTCCTCAACTGGACGATGCTTCCATTGAGCTTTCACTATATTAATCTCCTTGGTCCTCAACTTGCGCACATCACGATCAAGAATTGCAATCAGTTCCTCCTCGTATTGGAGGTCTTTGTCTAACACAATTGAGTCGCACTTAATGATATAATCCTCGTCACCATGATACCTCTTCAACATGGACATATGAAATACCGGATGAACTCCCGATAAATTAGAAGGTAAAGCCAATCTATACGCTATCGGTCCAACACATTCAAAAATCTCAAATAGACCAATGTACCTAGGACTTAGCTTACCTTTCTTGCCAAATCTCATCACCCCTTTCATGGGTGATACCTTAAGAAGAACATTTTCGCTGGTTTGAAATGCCATGTCTCTTACCTTATGATCTGCATACTTCTTCTGTCTACTCTGGGCTGTTAAAAGTTTTGCTTGAATACTCCTCACCTTCTCTTGAGCATCCTTTACTAAATCAACCCCAAATGGCTTCACATCTCCAGCCTCAAACCATCCTATGAGTTATCTACATCCCCTCCCATATAAAGCCTCAAATAGTGCCATATCAATACTAGAGTGATAACTATTATTATAGGAGAACTCACACAAAGGTATGTATTTATCCCAATGCCGTCCAAAATCAATCACACATGACCTCAACATGTCTTCCAATACTTGAATAGTCCTCTTTGACTGTCTATCCGTCTGTGGATGAAAAGTTGTACTAAAAGTGAGTTGTGTGCCCAATTCATCATGTAATTTCCTCCAAGACTTGGATGTGAATTGAATACCACGGTCTGAGATGATAGAGAGGGGCACCACATGCAACCTCACTACTTTTTCACGTAAACTTTAGCCAATTGTTCAGCATTATAATCTATTCTTACCAAAATAAAATGGGCTGACTTGGTCAATCTATCAACCACTACCCAAATAGAATCAAACTTCCCCAAAGTCTTGGAAAGACCAACAACAAAATCCATGGCTATTCTTTCCCACTTCCATTCCGAAATAGGCATTCTTTGAAGCAAACCTGCAGGTCTTTTATGTTCATACTTCACTTGTTGACAATTTTGACACTTCGCTACAAACTCCGCTATGTCTTTTTTCATTCTCGGCCACCAATAAATTTGCTTCAGATATCTATACATCTTGGTCACACCCGGGTGAATAGAATATCGCGAACCATGAGACTCTTCCAACAATTTCTCAATCAAGTCATCTACTCTAGGAACACAAATTCTCCCCTTAATATTGAGCACACCATCCGCATCAAGAGTGGTCTCTTATGCCTTACCAATCGCAGTCTTCTTTCTAAGTTCCTCCAAATTCTCATATTCAAATTGTTTGGCTTGGATCTCTTCAATGAAAGTGGCCCTTACCTCAATAGTAGCTAGCACCCCACCTCTTTCTAAGATGCCCAACTGCATGAACTTAGACTCTAAGGTCTGAATTTCTTTAGCCAAAGGTCGTTTGGCTACACTTAAGCAAGCTAAACTACCCATACTTACCACTTTTCGACTCAAGTCGTCTGCCACCATATTAGCCTTGCCCGGATGGTATTGGATGGTCACATCATAATCTTTAAGTAACTCCATCCACCTTGGCTGTCTCAAACTCAGATCCTTTTGAGTGAACACATGCTGCAAACTACGCTGATCAGTAAACACTTCACACTTAACACCATAGAGGTAATGCCGTCATATCTTAAGAGAAAACACTACCGCTACCAATTCTAAATCATGTGTTGGATAATCCTCGCATGCACCTTCAATTGACGCGAGGCATAAGCTATAACATTTTTTATCATGCATCAACATAGCACCCAAACCAGAATGTGAAGCATCATAATAAACAATAAAATATTTACCTTTAACCGGTAATGCTAGAATAGGTGCGGTGGTCAAAATAGTCTTGAGCTTTTGAAAGCTCTCCTCACATTTTTCAGTTCATTCAAATGGTATCTCCTTTTTGGTCAAATTAGTCAAGTGAGTGACAATAGAAGCAAAGTTCTTCACAAATCGACGATAATAGCTAGCGAGCCCCACAAAACTCCTAACTTTAGTCAAAGAACTTGGTCGAACCCAATTCTTAACTGCCTCAATCTTTTGAGAATCTACCATTACCTTTTCCTTTGAAACTACATGTCCCAAAAATGCTACTGAAGTCAACCAAAATTCACAGTTAGAAATTTTTGCATAAAGCTTTTGCTTCCTAAGAACACCCAAAACACTACGAAGATGGTTGACATGCTCTTCCTCACTTTTCGAATAAACCAAACTATCATCAATAAAAACTATAACGAACGAATCAAGAAATGGTTTGAACACCTCATTTATCAAACTCATAAAAGTTGCAGGCGTATTGGTCAACCCAAAAGACATAACCAAAAACTCATAGTGCCCATATCGAGTTCTAAACGTCGTCTTGGGCACATCCTCAGGCCTAATTTTTAATTGATGGTAACCGGATCTTAGATCAATCTTAGAGAAACCTGATGCACCTTGCAATTGGTAAAAAAGATCATCTATTCAAGGCAAATGGTACTTGTTTTGAATAGTGACCCTGTTCAATTGCCGGTAATCTATGCATATCCTCATACTACCATCCTTTTTCTTAACAAACAAAATTGGGGCACCCCATGGGGAAGCACTAGGATGAATAAATCCTTTATCAAGAAGCTCTTGGATTTAAGCCTTAAGCTCTCTTAATTCAGCTGGAGCCATGCGAAATGGAGGGATACAAATGGGGCGCATACCAGGCTCTAAATCAATGCAAAAATCTATATCTCTATCCGGAAGCATACCAGGCAAGCCATTAGGAAACACTTCACTAAATTCAGACACCACAGGAATAGACTCAATGGATGGAGCCTCGATCTCAACATTCCTACTATGAGCTAAATAATCCAAACAACCCTTCTCTACCGGTTTACTATCTCGAATGGAGGATATAATCTTAGCTTTCTTAGGCTTGTACACCCCTTCCCACTCAAAATTTTCCCTTCTTGGAATTTCTAGAGTTACAGACTTAGTAGTACAATTAAGCACATCATAACAGGGGGACAACCAAGTCATGCCTAAGATCATGTCAAAGTCAATCATATCCAAAATCACTAAATCATCCCAAGTCTGAAATCTCATAAACAAATTAGGACAAGCACGATAAACATGGGTAACTATGACTGATCTCAAACTGGGGTAGAAACACGAATAGGGGCATCAAGAATATCACAAATTATATAAAAATCTGAGGCAAATCTCACGGATACATATGAATAAGTAGAACCTGGATCAAATAACACATTAGCCATCTGGTCACATACAAGAATAGTACCTATGATCACCGCATCAGACGCCTCCGCCTCATTCTTGCCCGGAAAAACATAACACTGAGCCCTATCATCATGACGAGCCATTATCCTTCCTGGTTGCGTGTTACCCCTACCTCTGTTACCATTACCGTTTCCTCTACCTCCACGGCCTCGTTGATTACCTCCTCGCCCACCTTGTGGATGCCCTCGATCAATATTACCATTCCTCGCGGGTACCACTGCTGTAGACTGCTGCTGTGCTGAATCTAACACACGTGGATGGGGACAATCTCTCCTCATATGCCCAGGTTTTCCACAGTTGTAATAGTACGATCAAAAGATGGTCTACCATCCGTCGAAGGCGCGACTCCCTAGTTATCTTGAAAATTATTAGATGGAGTTTCTGAGTAACTACTTGTAGAGGTGGGCATGGCGGACTGAATTGGCTTGGCTACAAGCGTTGGCCTTCCGGACCCCTTGGAATAAGAACCTTGAAAATTACCTGAGTTCTTGTCCCTTTTTGCCCATGCCTTAGCTTGACCGTCTCACCTCAACCCCTTCACTTTCTTAACATAGTATGTTACCTCATTAAAGCTCCTCCCTGCAGAAGTCATATGAACAGATAATACTTGCAACTCAGAATTCAATCATCTAATAAATAACCGGATCCTCTCCTCCTCTGTAGTCACCAGCATATCTAGATAAAGCATGGAACTTGGCCTCATAAGAAGCCACAGACATACCACCTTGCTCCAAAGCCATAAACTCATCTTTTCTGTGATCCCTCGAAGTCCTAGGCACATACTTCTCTAGAAACAGAGCATGAAATTGGGTCCAAGTAAGTGGAGGTAAAGTAGAAGATCTGCACTCCATATAAGCTCTCCACCACTGCTTGGCCTCACCCTGAAGTTGAAAGGACACAAACTCAACCTCATGTTGATAAACAATATCCAATTTATGCAACCTCTCATAGCAATCCAGAATGAACTCATATGCATCCTCACTCTCAGAACCATGAAATACCGGAGGCTTAAGCTTCAGAAACTTAGTCAACATGTCATGCTCATTACCAGTCATAACAGAACCCAACAAAGGACGGAAGAAAGCATTGGTACCCACGTTTCCACCCGTTTTGGGCCCAGTGCTAGCAATATGAGGGTTAGTAGGAGCTTGAGTTGCTTAAACATATGGAAGCACTCCAGGACCAGCCAACCCTATCAAGAACAACATGATTTATCAAGCTAACACCGGATCTATGAGAGGAATACATGTAGCCTCAGCCAACACCTCTTTCTCTTGTCAAACTTCCTCGACATTCTCAACATCAACCTCTTCTTCTATTTTCTCATGATGCATATGAGGGTTCTCATTCACAGGAGCATTATCAACGGGAGCTCCATTTCCAGCAGGCGTTACTCTTCCACGGCCTCTACCCCTAGCTCTTCCTTTACCCATGTCTCAACCGCGACCTCTCACTGCAGATTTGTAATGACCCAAAGGGTCATTTTTGTGTTTTGCCTTTTGTGTGTCGTTTAGAGCATTCCTGTAGCGACCCCAAATCATTTATGATTTGCTGGGACTGACAGTTCAGTCACCTGGTCGTTCGTTTGGTTATTGTGCGAGTTTTAGTATTTTTGGAGCTTATGAACCTTGAACGATTATTTTTTATCAAAAGTTCAAGAAGATGACATCAAAATCCAATTCTGACGATTCCATCAGCTCCGGAAGGGTCATTTTAGGCTAGTAGCATGGTCGGCATGACTCCCGAGGTTTTCAGTGTGAGTCGGTACGATTAGGCGTTGTAACTTTAAGTTTAAGCCTAAGTTTGACTTTAGCCAACATTCTGAGTAAACGCGCTCGGATGAGAATTCCGTCAGTGCGGTTAGCTCTGGAATGTCGAGTTTGGTGTAGATTCACTCTTCTTTTGTGTCCCGATGTTTTTGAAAATTTTTCCGATCCTTTTTGTGGTTTTTGACTTGAAATGACATTTGAGTGTGGGACCCACTTTTTGTCAACATGACTTCGTATGGAAATTTTGACTGTGCCATTGAGTCCAGAATATATAATTTGATATGGTTGCATATCTCGTTTGTGTGCATGGGGTTCCGAATGAGTTCGGAGCACCCTGTCGGAGTTTTTATGTTTTGGAAAAAAATTGCAGAAATATCTGCTATAAATGCAGATATATCAGCCAACTTTTCCAAACCTAAAACTCTTATCTCTCTCTCGTCTCTCAACCGATTTAGGTGATTCGAAGTGCGGGAAATTCATATTTTTGGTGGCTTCACTGTAGAGTGCTCGGAAGTTGTTGGGTGCACATAGTTCGAGGTAAATTTCGTGATCAACCTGACTGTTGTACCCTCTTTCGAGCCTTTTGTTTTTGGCATTCTTGTTTTGGTCATATCTCTTTCATTTTAGCTCGGTTTTGGGTGATTCGGAGTCCCACGTGTTGGGAATTGTTGTGGCTTCGTCATAGAGTGTTCTAGGAGTGCTGGGAACTTTTCGTTTCTCATTAATTCTGAGTTTAGACTGTTACTGTCCTTATTGAGTTGATTAAGTGTGGTTTTCTTGCTTGTTGGTTTTTGCTGCGTCTTGAGCCTCAAATTGTGTTCCATTTTGGAACACAAGTTAAGGGTGTTGTTCAGGGTCTCTTGATGGAGTCAATTTCGGACAGTTCGGTGCGGGTTCCACGATTCCCATTTTGACTCCAAAATTGACCCATCTCCGTTTGTTGTGATTTTGGTGTCTAAATGATCGTACTAACGTTGTGATCCTATATTTGATAGAGTTACAACGTTCAAAGGTCATTTGGAAAGGAAAAGCTTCGGTAAAGTGATTTAGAGCACGCACGGTCGGCCTTAAGGTAGACTACGTCTTCCTTTCTATTAGATGGAGCTTAATTGTGTAAAAGCATGTCGATTGGAGTGAATTGGAGGTGGGTAGAGTGAATTGGAGGTGGGTAGTAGTTTTCTACTTTACTTTGATTAGATACCTCATGTTAGGATCGATTGGCCATATTTTGGGTGTAGTATCATGTTAACAGTTTAGTAGAATTGCATGCTTATGTGCTAAATGTTATTGTATGCTTGTATGCTATGTGTTGTATGCCTTGTTCATCCTTAACCGTAAGCATGATGTCCTTAGTCTAGGTTAGGCTAGCATTTCCTTAGACTTATGACCCGTGTGGGCTGGATAGCCTTGACTTTCTGCCGACGTAGTTCGGATGACTTAGATCCTTGTAGACTGGAGTAGCAGACTTGAGTCTGATAGTTTGAGCCTTAGATTAGGCGTTATCGCTGCTTGTTGTACTTCTGTATCTTCTCCCTCTTATTCTGTGGTTCCGACGCATTCTCGAAGGTCCGGTGCATCACTAGAGGCGCGGGATTGAGATAGTATAGGTTTGGAGCTTTTTTTGTGATTCTTAGAGTGGACGGTGTTCCACTGTGGTTGTTGTTGGATTGGATCCTATTGGAGATACCATCACCCACGGGGTCGTTCTTTCTAGTTGGGCTTGGAGCTTATCACTGGCTGGGTAGACTCGGTGATATCGGCGATCGCCCCCGGGCCTCTCTTTCTAGCTAGGCTGGGAGTGTGCTACTGGCTGGGTGTCCCTGAGTCGCTCTTTCTAGCTGGGCTGGGAGCTGACTGCATGGTAGGATGACTCACGATATCTACCTCACTCACGGGTCCCTCTTTCTAGCTGGGCTGGGAGTGGACTGTTTGGTTGGGTGCCCCCTAGGGTCACTCTTTCTAGCTTGGCTGGGAGTGCACTGCTGGCTGGGTGGAGTTTGATGGATTATCTTAGTTACTTTGGGCTGGGAGCCCGGTTTTCTTCTTTCTCAGTAGACTTAGATTTTCTGTGTACCTGTCGGGCTTATGGGGGTCCGTTCAAGTTTTACTTAAACTTGCGCACGAGTGTACCTTCTGGGCTTATGGGGGTCCAGTTAGGTTTAGTTTAGTTGTACTTAGTTTGTTTCTGGTATGCTCATATGCTTTCTTTTCATATCCGCTTTGACCTTTCTGTGTCTAGATTTTATCCTTTCTTATTGTTTTTACCCCTTTTTGCTTAGTCGGCCTATGATGCCTACTGAGTACCTGTTGTGTTGGTGCTCATGCTACGCTCTACATCTATTTTGTGATGCAGGTCCCAGTACCAGTTATCAGCAGTGAGTAGTTCCAGCCTCTTTTTGCAGTTGTGATTCGGAGACGAGAGCGAGCACTTGGCGTTTTGGGTTTGTCTTGTCTCTTTCTTTTGTTTTAGCTAGTTTTGTTGCCTTTGAGACACGCTCTGTTGTGGTCCACTTTTGGGATTCGTACTCTTTATTAGATAGCTCTGTACTAGTGACTTCCAGGTTCTGGGAGAGATCATGTATATATTTATTTTGGTTTGCTTCCGCCTTATTGTCCTTGTTTAGTTTATTATTTCCGCTAGTATCTAGCCTTACACTCATTGCTTGATGTTCTGGATTTCGGGTTGGCTTACCTACTGGTAGGGTATAGTAGGTGCCATCATGATTAGAGAAATTGGGTCGTGCAAGATTCCTCAATCGAAGCCTTGACGGGAGCTACGGTCCTGACGCACTAGTATTAACCATATGCGGACAGAAGAGTGAATGAGGTTAGTTACCAATTTGAATCGCCAGATACCAATTGAAATCAAGTCATACAATGATAGGAGACAAGAGAAAACAGAGAGATGTCCAAAAGTTCTGTAGCCTCTCGAAGAAAAGTAAAGGCGTCCCTATACCGTTCCGCGAGACTTTACTAGACTCATTTTGGTACATCGAGATTAATGAACCTAGGCTCTGATACCAACTTTGTCACGACCTGAACCATCGTGATTGGCACCCACACTAAAACTCCGGTGGGAAAACCACTACTACAGCCCAACCAAGAAAATAATCTAAAAACTAAGGCAATAAAAATAGAGTTCCCATAAACTCTAACAAAAGTCTAACAATAATAATTAACAATGCGGAAGAATAACCTAGAACCTGAAAGTCAATGTACCAAAACAGTCTAACAATGAACCAAGTCTAAACACTAAAGGATACAACCCCATCTAATGAACTAACTAAAACAAAGGTATAAGTCCAAAAATGGTGGACATTGACGAAAGAGGATCCATGGTAGCCCAGAAAAATTGGCTCACCCTTGAATTCGAACGACGATCATTGATCTTCTAAGCAAGGTCTGTCAATAGCCGCTTGAAGATGCCATGTACTCAACAAAAATAAGAGCAAGTGCAAAATCAGAACACAACCACAGTGTACTAGTAGGATCACACAGCTATCCCACTAGTGCAACATAAACAAGTCAAACAACATTATAATCACATGCATACATATCAGCATATATAATATCATCAACATTTACGAACAACGAACAACTTCACATTTTATGCGAAAACATTGGTCTTCTCATGGAACCCAAACCCAAATAGTTAGCATGCCGGGACGTGGAGATCGATCCCATATTTATGCCGGAACGTGGCAACCGATCCCATATTTATACCGGAATGTGGCAGCCGATCCAAGTTAGTTATACCGTAAAATGGCAACCAATCCCATTCACACACCACAATCACAATCACAAGTATATGATCAAGATCATACATTTAAGTCATGATTTCATGGCATTCATCAATTCTCTATCTCATTTACAACAAGTGTGATCAACATTGCAACATTCATACATAAGCAAGTATCATAATGAAGAAAGAACAAGCATACATCTCACAATCATAGAATCACAACCATCCTACCTCGAAACAAGCTTGAAACCCTAAGAAACTTGATCCTTCCCTTTCTGAATTTGTTCTGCTTGTTCTTGGTCTACAAATAATCAATATAATACGGAAATCAATAAACAATTAATTTAATACGGGAATCAATAAACAATCATTAATTACCCGGATTACTAACAATTCTATGAACCCTAGGTCAAACGTATGATCCTAATTATCCAATTTAGGATTGTTTCCACCATAGAATATATAACAAAACCCTCCCCCATCAATATTCACCCATTCTATTACGTTCTACGGATCGAAAAATAGATTCGGGAAGTGAAAAGCTTACCTGTAGCCTCAATAATGATGAAAAATGAGTATGATTCGCCTGTGAGTCGTTCCTTGGCTCAAAAAGTCAAAAAGTGTATAATAAGGTCGTTTAGGAGTTTATTAACGACTTTGATTCGCGTCGGGCCCGCCACAACGGCCCCGCCAAAGCGGAAAAACCCAGCGCCAAAGCGGCATTCTCGAGACAGAGAGTTATTTCAAGAATTCCAAAATTTCCATTTCACAACTTACCTTTAACCCACGACGCTCAGTAAATAACCTTTACGCTAAGATCGATTCTAGGAGTTTTACTAGCCTAAATTCAATTCCGTAAAGTCGTACGGATTCCTTAATGAGTTATCTAACTACTCATGTAATCAAAATCATAAATAATTCACCCCATTGTTACCAAATTTCCCTACACCTCAAAGACTCCAATTTCATCCAAATTTGGACATGGTTGGGAAAATCTAAATACTACAAAAAAGTTTTTCGGCCCCAAATTTTCCCCCGTTGACTTTTCTATAACGACTGGAACAGGTCGTTACATATATGACTCAAAATTTATGAGCTTTAGTTTTCATCCCTCTCTATGTGCTTCAGACTCAATATCTTGCTAAGGCCTTAGTTTATGAATCTGCAATATTGATGGTATACTAGTGATTAGTATGATCTCACAATAATGTGGCTTCTCCTCTTGAGTCTGAATTTTCCGTCATAATAACAATTTTATACCAATAATATTGCTACTATCAAAATTAATCAAATTTTAAAAAAAAATCTCAAAATAATGTGTTTGATATAGCAAAATCAATTCACTTTTTCACTAGTTGAAGTGTAATTTTTTTACTTCGACCTCCATAATAGAATTAACAAAAAATAATTTATTTTTCTCATTCCAACAAATAGCACCAATTTTATATCATCTAGTTTGTTTGTACCTTCCAAGTACTTTTACTGCAACACAACATAAAGTCAAGTTGACAGTCACATATCTCATAATTTTTTATTAGGCTAGCAAATTCCCTTTCTTCTTTGTCACACAATTGAATCAAAATGAGTTGCAGGACTCACACAACCAACAAATTGTACTTCACAATTTTTGGCTACTCAACGTGTTTTTCATAAATTATTTATAACACTCATGTTAGAGCCAAAAGTCATCTCATTATAGTCAAACAATAAAATGTGATTTATTCCAAAATTAATAAATGCACTTGTAATACTCTTTTAGAGCATTTCTCAAAGATGCAAAAATCACAATTTCACAATGATTTTTTCTCATTTCATAAGCCCCCACTATTTTAAGAATTTAAATATCATTTTTTTTACATGAAAAGTAGACTTACTTTATTCATGAAAAATATTAGGTAAATTTTTTTTTACCTTTACCTTTTCTCCGCTTGAATTGAGCAAGCAGAAAAAAAATATTTTACCTGTACATCTCTTCTCTTCGATCTCTTGAAGAGAGCAATGTTGAGAGAAATGATGTTGAGATCTCCTATTTTGATATCCGCACTTTTTCAAACTTTTACAAAAACTAAATCTCCTTAAACTTGTTGTGTAATATACCACAAATATAATAAATTACAGCTTGAAAAATGAATAAATTAAAAAATACTCAGGTTGAGATGCGGATATCTCGCTCTCTTTAAAGAGATTCAATCCCACTACGACATAATCTACACTGATCAAGTAGTATATCTCTTGACGTGTCCACTCCAGGATACAATAGTCCAACAATGTGTACAACTCAAACAACTCCGGATTAGTTGAAGAGTACAAAACTCCACACAAGAACACCTTCATTCAACATATAAATATTCTCTTTTGTATATTGAATATATGAAGACTTAAAATATTTATCTTTGTCTCAGCTTTTTCTTTCACTACACTAATCTCAATCTAAACACAATATGGTACTCCGCATCTTTTTCACTCTATATTGTTTTGGTATATCTCTTCCTGTATTCAACTCAAAGGAAGACCATTATTTATAGGTGATGAATTCTTCCTTGCAATGAATAGGAAAATAATGGGTAGTAATTGGAAATAAATGAATTGCCCAAAGGTTACATAAGTTACAACCACATAATGAGGTAGAATAATGAGTGAAATTAATGGTAGATCATGACAATAGTAATTACAAGAGTTACACCACAATAATTACCACATTCTTGTCAACTTATACCCACTAACATATGAACTTAACATTTTGATTTTAATGTTAAAATACATAAACACCACATCTAGTTTGTGAATAATTCTTCTACTTCATTAAGGTACATGTACAATTCATCGTTCTTGCTACATGATATATTCTTTCAATGTGACCATTTACGAATTTAATGACTCCCATTTTATTAAAGAACAGGAGGATTTGGACAAAATCAAGTTAGAGTCTACTCAGCCTATCCAATCAGTAATCATAGGACTAATCCATTTTATATAAAAATAAAATATAGTACTCCACAACCCCTAGTAAATGTCTGATTAAAACTGGTGAAAATTCCCATGTTTTTAACCTGAACGAAGAATACGAGAACTTGGCCTGCTTTCAATGCTATATATATAAAAATAGGATAAGGCGCAAGTACCCTTCTAGACTACGATCGAAATTTCAAAGACATATCTTAACTACACTAAGTCCTATTACCCCTGACTCATTTATTTATTTATTTGTAATTTTATACACTTTTGGCTTACGTGGAACACTCTGTGACTCCACGTAGTTGAGGCGCGTGGGAGATGTTTGGATGCCATGTAAGCCAAAAAGGTGTACAAAATTTAAAAAAAATGTGTTCGAGGTAATAGAAAGTTAAGGTGTCTCTGATCAGATTTCGGTCATAGTATAGGGGTTACTTGTGCTTTATCCCTATAAAAACAAAAGGATAAATCTAGAAATACTGTCTGTATAAACTGCAACTATGGCATGTTAAGTAAGTGATAACATTTCATGTACTAGTTTACCCTGTATGAAATGGGAGGTAAATATGGTCTTTTCCAATAAGCAGATGGAATAGACAAGTTGTTAATGTTACTTGGCTCACTAGGATCCATTGGAGATGGGTTGATGATTCCTCTCAACATGATTATCCTTAGTAGCCTCATTGATGATTTTGGAACTACTGATGATTCATTCTCTAATAAAATTGTCGACGAGGTATATATGCATGAATCTATAACAAGTTTTATCATTTTTATAAGTCATAGAATGTGTTATCCTGATCCATTGAGCCTAGCTAGTCTTCTTGCATCTATATTCCACATGAATCGATGTAACGTTTTCTTGATCTCATTGTTTCTAATCAGGCCATCCTTCTTGGTAATGGTGTTTACACGACGTTGACATATTTGAAGAGTCCGTGCACCATAGAGCTAGGATAGCCTCATTTATTTATTAGAAGACAAATCATTGTGCTCAAGTCACACACCAGGTTTAATTTACAACATTATTGTTGATATCTTATCAAGATTTCTTATCTTCCTCTCAACAATATGCATTAAAGCTACTCTATGTTGCCGTTGGAGTTGGAGTATCCGCTTTCATTGGTTTGTCCCTTTATCCTTTCTAATAGTTATTAAATTTTGGACATTAGTGTAGAGAATAGTAGAAGAAAAGTATAATCGGAGAACTCTTTTGCTAGCCCAAGATCGTTAACTAAGATCGGAAGATTCAACTAAAGAAGAGGAATCTAGAAAGGAGAAGGAATATTTTGAATAAGAAAACTTTGATATAGAAGAAGACTATTTGATTTGGGTTGTTCTTCGTTGCTTACAAATGCCTAATGTCACTCCTATTTATACTTGTATAGGGATACTTCTAGAAATTATTCTAGATACTTCTACAAGAAAAATCTAGATATCTTTATCGTCTAACTATCTAACAAGAATCTAGATATTTCTATAATTCCCTATAAATATCTACTTCTCTAGAACATCTACACAATTCCTAGATACATCAAGTACTTAAGATATTCCTCTACATAACTCTAGAAAGTTCTACTAAATATCTAGAATTATTTGTACCTCCAAAAAATCATCTTTATTTTTCACACTCCCCCTTAAAGTGATTTTTGGAAACTACCCCACACTTGTCGCGGAAGAACTCAAACGAAGCTTTGAGCTACGTCTTGGTGAAAATCTCAATATTTTCTTCCGGACTCCTCTTGCTTCTTCAAGGGATAAAGATTTGCCGTTATAGAATGGTTCATGTAAATTATCTCCTTGCTGAGTTTCTAAACTCCCTTTTTCTCTTAACTTATCGGCATCACTTTCATGTGAAGTGTCAACACCAACATATGATCCACTGCCATATTCTGTTATCATCTCCTCAATAGAATTTTTGGCAACTTCAGAACTTTCAAAAATCATATCGTTTGTCTCTGAGACTTCAATATCAGTTTCTTCCTCTATTTGATATTCATGATCTTCATTTTCTTTCAATATTCGATCTAAGCCAGTTACTGACCTCGATACGACAAATGATTGACTAGAGACTTCAACCTCCAATACACGTCCCTCAATGCTTTCTCTGTGAAGGTCATCATCGGCCTACATACTTTTAAACACTGCATGTTCAGGAGTTACTTCTTTGATTTATTCTATAGAAGCTACCATATCACCAGTATGAACATATTCAAGGGTTTCTTGCTTCATATCGATGACGTCAGTGTCTTGCTTCTCCACGTGGTCGACTGAATTATATTCTAAATCCTTGATCCAGTCTTTTTCAGCATTGATGGAAATCATGACATCTATTTCTCGAGCCTCAGCCACTAAAAATTGTTCCCACTCTTCTTCGTCAGAAACTTTTTGAGCCATATTTCACTCTTTGGCTCGGCAATATCTTTTTATATGTTTTACTCACCACAACGATAACATCTGAGAAGCTTCTTACCAAAATAGTTAGAAAGCTCTTCCTTCTCTCTAGGTGAGCGTGAACCACCTGAGGATCGAGAGTGTGGCACATCTCTTGTTTTTCCTTTAAAGTTCCTCTTCTTGGCTACAAGAGTATTTTCTTCTCCTTTGGCAAATACACTAGCCGATTGCTTGGCAAGTAGTTCCTGTGACGACAACAAATTTTCAAACTCCTCCAAGGATGGTTGTTGAGCCCATCCTTGAATCAACATCACAAAAGGAATATATTCAGGTTTCAAACCACGAATGACTATTCTTCTCATTCGTGCTTTAGAAATAGGCTCTTACGAATTCAACAAAGATATCTCAGAACATAAGTTCTTAATCTTTAAAAAGTACTCGGCGATAGAAATGTTACCTTGAGTGGTGTTAGCCAATTCATTCTCCAATATCTGCAGCCGAACTTCATTCTTCTTATTGAACAAGCGATCGAGAGTCATCCATATTTCATGAGCTGATTTGCACCTTATTATATGATCGAATAAACTAGAGGATATTGTCCTCTTCAGCATAATATCCGCCTTCAGATTAATCTGTTTCCACTTCTTGTACGCACTGCTATTTTTCGGTCCGTCAGCAGAAGGACTTGTATCATTTCCATTAACAACATCCCTCAAATCCTCTCCCACAAGGTATGATTCCATACATGTCTTCTATACCTTGTAATTGGACTGATTCAACAACTCCATCCCTAGTCCATTAACACGACCGCTAAAATCCATCTACACAAACTAGTTAAATCTGCCACCAACCCAATCTTGAAATAACACCCGCAAGCCAATCTACGACTATGACTCTGATACCATGTAGAGAATACCAGAAGAAAAGTATAATCGGAGAACCCTTTTGATTGCCCAAGATCGTTAACTAAGATCGGAAAATTGAACTAAAGCAGAGGAAGCTAGAAAGGAAAAGGAATACTTTGAATGAGAAAACTTTGATATAGAAGAAGACTATTTGATTTGGGTTGTTCTTGGTTGCTTACAAATACCTAATGCCACCACTATTTATACTTGTATAGGGATACTTCTGGAAATTATTCTAGATACTTCTACAAGAAAAATCTAGATATCTTTATCTTCTAACTATCTAACAAGAATCTTGATATTTCTATAATTCCCTATAAATATCTACTTCTCTAGAACATCTACACAATTCCTAGATACATCAAGTACTTAAGGTATTACTCTACATAACTCTAGAAAGTTCTACTAAACATCTAGAATTATTTGTACCTCCAAAAAATCATCTTTATTTTTCACACTCTCCCTTAAGGTATTACCCCACACTTGCCGCGGAAGAACTCAAACGAAGCTTTGAGCTACGTCTTGGTGAAAATCTCAATATTTTCTTCCGGACTCCTCTTGCTTCTTCAAAGGATAAAGATTTCCCGTTATAGAATGGTCAATGTAAATTATCTCTTTGCTGAGTTTCTGAACTCCCCCTTTCTCTTAACTTATCGGCATCACTTTCATGTGAAGTGTCAAGACCAACATAGGATCCATTGCCATATTTTCTTATCATCTCCTCAATAAAAAACTTGGCAGCTTCAGAACTTTCAAAAATCATATAGTTTGTCTCTGAAACTTCAATATCAGTTTCTTCCTCTTTTTTGTATTCATGATCTCCATTTTCTTTCAATATTCGATCTAAGCCAGTTACTGACCTCGATACGACAGATGATTGACTAGAGACCTCAACCTCCAATACATATCCCTCAATGCATTCTCTGTGAAGGTCAACATCGGCATACATACTTTTAAACACTACATGTTCAGGAGTTACTTCTTTGATTTTTTTTATAGAAGCTACCATATCACCAGTATGAACATATTCAAGAGTTTCTTGATTCATATCGATGACGTCAGTGTCATGCTTCTCCACGTGGTCGACTAAATTATATTCTAAATCCCCGATCCAGTCTTTTTCAGCATTGATGGAAATAATGGAATCTATTGCTCGTGCCTCAGCCACTAAACATTGTTCCCACTCTTCTTCTTCAGCAACTTTTTGAGCCATATTGCTCTGTTTGGCTCAGCAATATCTTTTTATATGTCCTACTCTACCACAACGATAACATCTGAGAAGCGTCATACCACAATAATTAGAAGGCTCTTTCTTCTCTCTAGGTGAGCGTGAATCACCTGAGGATCGAGAGTGTGACACATCTCTTATTTTTCCTTTAAAGTTCCTCATGTTGGCTACAAGAGCATTTTCTTCTCCTTTGACAAATACACTAGACAATTGCTTGGCTAGTAGTTCCTGTGACGACAACAAATTTTCAAACTCCTCCAAGGTTGGTTGTTGAGCCCATCCTTGAATCGACATCACAAATGGAATATATTCAGGTTTCAAACCACGAATGACAATTCTTCTCATTCGTGCTTCAGAAATAGCCTCTTCCGAATTCAACGAAGATATCTCAGAACATATGTTCTTAATCTTCAAAATGTACTCGGCGATAGAAAAGTTACCTTGAGTTGTGTCAGCCAATTCATTCTCCAATATCTGCAGCCGAGCTTCATTCTTCTTGTTGAACAAGCTATCGAGAGTCATCCATATTTCATGAGCTGATTTGCACCTTATTATATGATCGAATAAACTAGAGGATATTGTCCTCTTCAGCATGAAATCCGCCTTCGCATTAATCTGCTTCCCCTTCTTGTACACACTGCTATTTTCCAGTCCGTCAGCAGAAGGACTTGTGTCATTTCCATTTACAACATCTCACAAATCCTCTCCCACAAGGTATGATTCCATACATGTCTACCATACCTTGTAATTGGACTGATTCAACAACTCCATCCCCAGTCCATTAACACGACCGCTAAAATCCATCTACATAAACTAGTTAAATCTACCACCAACCCGATCTTGAAATAACACCCGCAAGCCAATATACGACTATGGATCTGATACCATGTAGAGAATAGCAGAAGAATAGTATAATCGGAGAACCCTTTTTCTAGCCTAAGATCGTTCACTAAGATCGGAAGATTCAACTAAAGAAGAGGAAGCTAGAAAGGAGAAGGAATATTTTGAATAAGAAAACTTTGATATAGAAGAAGACTATTTGATTTGGGTTGTTCTTGGTTGCTTACAAATGCCTAATGCCACCTCTATTTATACTTGTATGGGGATACTTCTACAAGAAAAATCTAGATATCTTTATCTTCAAACTATCTTACAAGAATCTAGATATTTCTATAATTCCCTATAAATATCTACTTCTCTAGAACATCTACACAATTCCTAGATACATCAAGTACTTAAGATATTCCTCTACATAACTCTAGAAAGTTCTACTAAATATCTAGAATTATTTGTACCTCCAAAAAATCATCTTTATTTTTCACACTCCCCCTTAAAGTGATTTTTGGAAACTACCCCACACTTGTCGCGGAAGAACTCAAACGAAGCTTTGAGCTACGTCTTGGTGAAAATCTCAATATTTTCTTTCGGACTCCTCTTGCTTCTTCAAGGGATAAAGATTTGCCGTTATAGAATGGACCATGTAAATTATCTCCTTTCTGAGTTTCTGAACTCCCCCTTTATCTTAACTTATCGGCATCACTTTCATGTGAAGTGTCAACACCAACATAGGATCCACTGCTATATTCTCTTATCATCTCCTCAATAGAATTTTTGGTAGATTCAGAACTTTCAAAAATCATATCATTTGTCTCTGAGAATTCAATATCAGTTTCTTCCTCTTCAATATCAGTGTCTTCCTCTATTTGATATTCGTGATCTCCATTTTCTTTCAATATTCGATCTAAGCCAGTTACTGACCTCGATATGACAGATGATTGACTAGAGACTTCAACCTCCAATACATGGACTCAATGCTTTCTCTGTGCAGGTCACCATCGACATATATAATTTTAAACAATGCATGTTCCGGAGTTACTTCTTTGATTTCTTCGATAGGAGCTACCATATCTCCAGTATAAACATATTCAAGAGTTTCTTGTTTCATATCGATGACGTCAGTGTCTTGCTTCTCCACGTGGTCGACTAAATTATATTCTAAATCCTCGATCCAGTCTTTTTCAGCATTGATGGAAATCATGGCATCTATTGCTCGAGCCTCAGCCACTAAACATTGTTCCCACTCTTCTTCTTCAGCAACTTTATGAGCCATATTACTCTCTTTTGCTCGGCAATATATTTTTATATGTCCTACTTCACCACAATGATAACATCTGAGAAGCTTCTTACCATAATAGTTAGAAGGCACTTCCTTCTCTCTAGGTGAGCGTGAACCACCTGTGGATCGATAGTGTGCCAAATCTCTTATTTTTCCTTTAAAGTTCCTCCTGTTGGCTACAAGAGCATTTTCTTCTCATTTGACCAATACACTAGACAATTGCTTGACTAGTAGTTCGTGTGACGACAACAAATTTTCAAGCTTCTCCAAGGATTGTTGTTGAGCCCATCGTTGTATCGACATCACAAATGGAATATATTTATGTTTCAAACAACGAATGACTATTCTTCTCATTCGTGCTTCAGAAATAGCCTCTTCCGAATTAAACAAAGATATCTCAGAACATAAGTTCTTAATCTTCAAAAAGTACTCAAAGATAGAAAAGTTACCTTGAGCAGTGTTAGCCAATTCATTCTCCAATATCTGCAGCCGAGCTTCATTCTTCTTGTTAAACAAGCGATCGAGAGTCATCCATATTTCATGAGCTGATTTGCACCTTATTATATGATCGAATAAACTAGAGGATATTGTCCTCTTCAGCATGAACTCCGCCTTCGCATTAATCTGCTTCCACTTCTTGTACGCACTGCTATTTTCCGGTCCGTCAGCAAAAGGACTTGTGTCATTTCCATTAACAACATCCCACAAATCCTCTCCCACAAGGTATGATTCCATATATGTCTTACATACCTTGTAATTGGACTGATTCAAAAATTCCATCCCCAGTCCATTAACACGACCGCTAAGATCCATCTACAAAAACTAGTTAAATCTACCACCAACCCGGTCTTGAAATAACACCCGCAAGCCAATCTACGACTATGGCTCTGATACCATGTAGAGAATAGCAGAAGAAAAGTATAATCGGAGAACCCTTTTGCTAGCCCAAGATCGTTAACTAAGATCGGAAGATTCAACTAAAGAAGAGGAAGCTAGAAAGGAGAAGGAATATTTTGAATAAGAAAATTTTGATATAGATGAAGACTATTTGATTTGGGTTGTTCTTCGTTGCTTACAAATGCCTAGTGCCACCACTATTTATACTTGTATCGGGATACTTCTAAAAATTATTCTAGATACTTCTACAAGAAAAATCTAGATATCTTTATCTTCTAACTATCTAACAAGAATATAGATATTTCTATAATTCCCTATAAATAGCTACTTCTCTAGAACAACTACACAATTCCTAGATACATCAAGTACTTAAGGTATTAATCTACATAACTCTAGAAAGTTCTACTAAATATCTAGAATTATTTGTACCTCCAAAAAATCATCTTTATTTTTCACACTCCCCCCTAAAGTGATTTTTGGAAACTACCCCACACTTGTCGCGGAAGAACTCAAACGAGACTTTCAGCTACGTCTTGGTGAAAATCTCAATATTTACTTCCGGACTCCTCTTGCTTCTTCAAAGGATAAACATTTCCCGTTATCGAATGGTCCTTGTAAATTATCTCCTTGTTGAGTTTCTGAACTCCCCCTTTCTCTTAACTTATCGGCATCACTTTCATGTGAAGTGTCAACACCAACATAGGATCCACTGCCATATTCTCTGATCATGTCCTCAATAGAATTTTTGGCAGCTTCAGAACTTTCAAAAATCATATCGTTTGTCTCTGAGACTTCAATATCAGTTTCTTCCTCTATTTGATATTCATGATCTCCATTTTCTTTCAATATTTGATCTAAGCCAGTTACTGACCTTGATACGACAGATGATTGACTAGAGACTTCAACCTCCAATACATGTCCCTCAATTCTTTCTCTGTGAAGGTTACCGTCGGCATACATACTTTTAAACACTGCATGTTCAGGAGTTACTTTTATGATTTCTTCGATAGAAGCTGCCATATCACCAGTATGAACATATTCAAGAGTTTCTTGCATCTTATCGATGACGTCAGTGTATTGCTTCTCCATGTGGTCGACTGAATTATATTCTAAATCCTCGATCCAGTCTTTTTTAGCATTGATGGAAATCATGGCATCTATTGCTCGAGCCTCAGCCACTAAACATTGTTCCCACTCTTCTTCTTCAGCAACTTTTTGAGCCATATTGCTCTGTTTGGCTCGGCAATATCTTTTTATATGTCCTACTTCACCACAACGATAACATATGAGAAGCTTCTTACCATAATAGTTAGAAGGCTCTTTCTTCTCTCTAGGTGAGCGTGAATCACCTGAGGATCGAGAGTGTGCCACATCTTGTAACACCCCGTATCTCAAACAGACCAAAAATGCAGATTTTGAGAAGTTGCCGGTGCAACTTACGGTCACCATCCACGGACCGTAGGTCAGATCACGGCCCGTGCTGGTGGTCCGTGGTTCACCACTGCAGCCCCTCCCAGATCCAGCTCAGAAGATCGGCTAAGTCCCGACTCACGGACAGACCTAAGGTCCGTAGATCAGACCACGGACCGTGGTCTGTGTCCGTGGATCGAGACCTCCTTTGCCCAGTCTCTGACACAAACTACGGTCGACCAGCACGGACCATCATTCGATCCACGGTCCATAGGTCTGACCGTAGATGAGAGTCAACAACCAGTTAGCTGAAAATTGTTGATGAGTCAACTTCAGATGGTCATAACTTTTAGTACAAAATGAATTGTGTGTCCCATGAATTACGATATGATATATAATTGAATTATCTTTCCAACGCCGCCGAGTTTGCTTAATTCCGACATCCGAGTAAAAAGTTATGCTCGTTTTAGTGAAGCCCTGTCGGGCAGACTCGATCGACGGACCCAATTGACGGACCGTAGGTCCAATCCATCGATTGGTCCGACAGCAGTTAATTCAGGGGTTTTTAGGTCCTTTCCTATTTCTTTTAACCCCTAAGATACGTCGTTTAGACCCTAAATCATGAGATTTTAATCAGTTTAAACCTAGGAACATAACTAGAACTTACCTAAGTCAAATCATTAATCAAACTTAGAAGAATTAGAAACAAGAGAAGAGAAAAAGGTCAAGAACCCTAGTTCAAGAACGCAACAAGGTTCCATCAGTTCCAGCCCCGAAATCGAAAGATTTCTCCGTGGAATTCATCACCAGGTATGTGGGATTTCACTAGTGGGTTCCTTCCACCCATAAGGTCCCTAGAATTCAGTCAGTTTCTTGATTCCCTCATTATGCATAGACCTAGGGTTTCTAGAATTACAGCAGATCATTATGAATTAGTTATTAACATGTTCCAAATCAGATTATCATGTTATTGCTCAGTTTATTGCATGAATTTCAGAACCCTAGCTATGTATTTCTTTAGTTCTTGAATTACACATGCTAGGTCAGATATTTCAGTATTCAGTTATACATGCCTTAGTTTATTAATGCATCATTATCAGATTAATTGTTGCATTCTCAGTTTTGCATGTACAGTTCGAGCTATCCAATATTTACAGAAATTCAGTCAGAACCAGTTAATGA
>JAJOOS010002353.1:0-40408 GCA_029582725.1 Solanum chiquidenum
AAATTCACAAATTATAGAGGTCTTTGTGTATTTTGTTAAACATACAATGTTCTGATGAGGATTGAAATTTAGTCAATTTCATTTATGATTTATTAACTGAATTTATCCTAATTGATAAAATAAATAAATGCACAATGACAAAAATAAATGAAGTAAATTGTCAACAAAATTTATAATACTGTAAGACATCCCCTAATAAAAATTGAGTTGTCTCCAAATAACCCACTCCAGACCCAACCCCACCTCGTAAATTTTTTCCTATATATATTCTTTCTCTCCCTAGAATGAAGAACAAAAAAAATAACAAAATGGAGGGACAAATTGTCAACAGGGTTTTACTATCGATACAATTCTCTAAATTAATTTTTAGAAGCGATGTATAATTCAACAAACGTGCAGTCGCAACCTCCATCTTCAGCTTCATCTAGCAGACTCCCTCCAAGGCAACAATTAAGGTTTGGTGATGTGAACACATTAGCCAGACTCACGGATCGTCTTACTGAAGAGGAAAAAATAATCATTTTTCTCCTTTTTAATAATAATTAATGTAAAAGATTTATTAATTAATTTCAGTATACACTTGTTGCTTGATTTTTAATTCCTTCATCACTTAGATGATTTATGTTTTGTTTTTCCATTTCTGTTTGATCTTTGAATTGATATGATTTACAATTGAATTTATGAGTTACGGCAATACAAAAGAAGATAAAGAGACAAGGGGGCAGAGAGGTCACCTTAATTTATTTATTTTGCTCCTGTACCCCTTCTCTAACTTTTTAAAGATTTTTTTCGATTCAAAACTATATTTATATTAATTTTATTTTTTATATGAGATAAGTGAAACTATAAGATTTAGAAATAAAATTATACTAATTTTAGGTAATACCTCTCACAAAATTCAAGATATATAAAATTAATATTAGAATAATCCGCCTAATTTCTTGTATCAAAATATTTATTACTGATTTTTTCTTTTTACATCTTACTCTAATAAATTGTCATTCTATTTATTAATTTAAATAAATTTTCACCATTAATTATATATATATATATAATTATAACATTCAAATAACGTGTGGTTAGCATTTTAACCTCTTGTACAAACAACATGTTTGGTCCTATTTATGAGTACAAATCAATATAGGCTTAGAAGAAAATTTGAAATGTCGATATTATCAAGATGATAAATTACAAAATCTAATACTCCAAAGATAGATATTTTTCTAATTTTAGAATTTCTGCCACTTCTAATTAATTTTGTATGCTTAATTCTTCTTTCATGGCCTTATATCATTCCGACCAAGAAATAAAAAAGAATCACAGCTAAGCTAATAATTAATAGAAATATAGTTTTACTACAGGAAAAAATAAGCAAGAGAGCACAATTATATAATGATCCAAAAAAAAATTATAAGTAGCACCAATGATTAAAACTACCACCATTGAAAACTCTAATGATAAGTCAGAAAATATGTATGTATGGGTAGAGCATATAATAGTATTGTTATCGATTATTAGTACTAATATAAATGATATATATCTTTGCTTCTTAAGATCATATTTGGAAGTGTTGTTAAACAAAATGTATCTCCTTATTTTTCATATTCTCTTTTAAAAGAAGTAGTAGACATTTGTTTGTTTGGTGATTTATTTTTAGTTTTTTTCACATTTTGTGCTTAGTGGTGTTTTGGTAAGTGTATTAATCATTATTTACTGTTTTAAGGTTAATTTTTTGACATTTACGGACTTAAAAAGAAGTAAAATAAGCAATCAAATAAAACTAATCAATAACTCATCCTCCTCAAGTTATCTATTTGATAATCTTTTTTTTATTTTTTAACTACTTTAGAGTACGTGCGATGCACATGTGTGTCACGTTAATATAAAACATTGCCAACAATAATAAAATAGATTCTAATCTAACTACTCACTCTCATATCTAATTAAGATCATGTTCTGGGTGACCTGAAGTTGTGTCATGCACTATCTAATTACCTCTCTCAAATACTTCTTTTGTCTACATCTATTTTTTCTCATATCTAATACATTCAACCTCTCACGTCTCCATATTATCATACATATATTTGTCATGCTTTATTTGAAGATTTTCAATGTTATTTTTTATTGATACGGTCATGTAAAAAATGTCATTTATTATAATTAATATAACATTTGTTTAGACTATTAAATCAAATCTCAGATTTAATTATCATATGACAAACTGCCATAGGTTATAAACTACTAGAAAAATATTCTCAATCTTGTAATATTATTATCTCAAGGAAATCTTATTATAAATTTGACCAAAAATATCTAAAAACTAATTGAATTTTAAAAGTAAAATAAAATTTAAAAAATATCACGTGAACAAAAAAAAAATATGTGACGAGTATGTGTATCTCACTCAATTGCGATAAAATCATGTATAAATAAAGACTATTATATCTATTAATAGTTTAGAGTTCAGAAAAAATTGAATAAAATTCACAAATTAAAGAGGTCTTTATGTATTTTGTCAAACATACATGTTCTGCTGAGGATTGAAATTTACTTAATTTCATTTATAATTTATTAACTTAATTTAACCTAATTGATAAAATAAATAAATGCACAATCACCAATAAAATGAAGTAACATTGTCAACAAAATTTTACAATACTTGAAGACATTTCCTAATAAAAATTGAGTTGTCTCCAAATGACCCCACGCCAGCCAACCCCACCTCACAAATAAATAAATATATATATATATATATATATTCTTCCTCTCTCTAGAATGTTGAACAAAAAATAACAAAATGGCGGGACACGGCAGACAACAACAAAGTTCTACTATCAATTCAATTCCCCAAAATAATTTTTCTGAAGCATTATCTGATATCGATAACTCAACAAACGTGCAGTCGCCTCCATCTTCAACTTCATCTAGCAGACCTCAACCTAGGCAACAATTGAGGTTTCGTGATGTGAAAATACTAGTCAGACTCATGGGTCGTCTTACTGAAGAGGAGTAAAGGATCATTTTTCTTTCTTTTAATAATAATTAATGTAAAAGGTTTATTATTGAATTTCAGCATGCACTTGTTGCTCGATCTTTTAATTATTTCATCACTTAGATGATTTATGTTTTGTTTTTCCATTTATGTTTGACCTTTATATTGGTATGTTTTACAATTGAATTCATGAGTTACGTCGCTACAAAAAAGGTAAAGAGACAAGGGGCCGTAAAGGTCACCCTAATTTATATTTTTGCTCCCATACCCCTTCTCTAACTATTTTTTAGGTTTTATTTGATTCAAAATCAAGACTTTCTATATTTATATTAGTTTTATGTTTTATATGAGATAAGTGGTATTATAAGATTTTGAAAAAAATTATTAGTTTTAGCTAGATCTCTAGAGGTTAGATTTGATCTCTAGAGGTTGTGATAAGAGAAAAAGTTGAATAAGCACATAAATATTGAAGTACTAAAAGGTATTGAAGAATTTTACCAAACACACCGTTTGCACGATAATTAAATTTATTTTATTAGTATAATAGTGAAATCATATATATATATAAATATGAATAACATCGAAGAATTACGGCTTATGAATCGTACCTTGTTATAAAGTTGTTTAAAAATTATTCATAGAAATATCTTTATAAAAATCTTCACTAGAACTTTATAGGAATATAATACGGGAAGAGGGAGAAATTTAATCTATTGTTTTTGTTACATTTCAAGCACATGGGTTTTCTCTCCTTATTCCACAAATAAAAGAAAACGGTTCAACAGGAGTTCAAATCGGCGTATTCTTTTCATTCTTTAATACAAATTAAATTACAAATATATATTTATTTACTATTTATATGAATTTAAATTAATCCACATGAATGATTTGAATCTAATTTCTTCAGATATATACTACTCAATATAAGAGAAGAATGTGAGATCGTGAAAGAAAAAAAATGAAACGTTAAAGAATTATTGCCGAAATCTCCATTTTTTGGTAAAAACACTACCAATATTAATATGTATATTCCATTAATATGGTATTTATGTAGTGACTATCTGTTTCAACATAGTACTTTTTATTTTGGGGGAAATCTATAAAATAATATTTTTTTAAATATCATTGTTTTGGCCAAATAACTAATTATTTTTTTACTGAAAAGGAAAGCTCAAGCAAAATTTATTATAAACTTGACCCCGAAAAAATCTAAAAAGTTATTGAATTTTAGTGAAATAAAATTTAAAAAATATCACATGAAGAAAAAATATATATGTGACAAGTATGTGTATCTCACTCAATTGCGATAAAATCATGTATAAATAAAGACTATCAAATAAGCAAATTTAAATAAATAATTATCTTTATTAATACTTTAGAGTTTAGAAAAATTGAATAAAATTCACAAATTAAAGAGGTCTTTATGTATTTTGTCAAACATACTATGTTTTGATGAGGGTTGAAATTTAGTTAATTTATGATTTTTTTAAAACTTAATTTATCCTAATTGATGAAATAAATAAATTTACAATGACAAAAAAAAAAAAAGTAAAATTGTCAACAAAATTTTATAATACTTTAAAACACCCCCAAAATAAAAATTTAGTTGTCTCCCCCCACCTCACCCCACCCCAACCCTACATCATAAATTGTTTCCTATATATATTCTTCCTCTCCCAAGAATGAAGAACAAAAAATAACAAAATGGAGGGACAAGGCGGACAACAGCAAGGTTCTACTATCAATTCAATTTCCCAAAAGAGTTCTTCTGAAGTAGCATCTGGCATGGATAACTCAACAAACGTGCAGTCGCAGCCTCCATCTTCAGCTTCATCTAGCAGACTCCCTCCAAGGCAACAATTGAGGTTTCGTGATGTGAAGACACTAGCCAGACTCATGGGTCGTCTTACTGAAGAGGAGAAAAGAGTCATTTTGCTCCTTTATAATAATAATAAGAATAATTAATGTAAAAGGTTTATTATTTAATTTCAGCATGCACTTGTTGCTCGATCTTTTAATTCTTTCATCAGTTAGATGATTTATGTTTTGTTTTTCCATTTCTGTTAGATCTTTATATTATTATGCTTTACAATTGAGTTCATGATTTACGGCGATACAAAAGAAGATAAAGAGACATGGGGCGGAGAGGTCGCCCTAATTTATTTATTTTACTTAAAGCCGTCAAAATGGGTTTATCCTATGGGCCGAGCCTAGCCCTACATGTTATTGGGTAAGATTGGGATATGATTTTTCAAGCCCATTTAAAACTAAGGCTTATATGCCTTGGACCCTTGAGGCTTGATCAGGGCAGGGCCGGGGCAGGCCCATGAGCCAGAACTATTTATTAAAGGGTAACTTACAATAATATCACTAGTATATGAACTAAGTACCTAAATGCACGCTATGTTATAATTTACGAATCTTACCAGATTTTGGTATGTCCAGATACATGTATCTCATGATACATGTACTCAAAATTAGGTTAGTTTGTTCTAGGTTCACTCTATCCATGTGGATTCACACGTATCTAGGATACTTAGATAAATTCTGGGCCATTGCCTCCCTCTTATCTCGTTCGTCACTCTCATATATCTAACTTGCATATCTGGGATGCATCACACCAAATACATGTATCTCACGTATCTAGTATCCTAGATACATGTTAATCACACTAGTCTTTTTTCTAGTGTTATTGAAACAACACCATAATTTGTCATATTTAATTTGAAAATTTTCTCATTTCCTTGATTTAATAAAATTTTAAGTTTGAAACGAAAAAAAGAAGGGTCAGCCCGCCCCAACCCCCAACCCTTCTAGGGATGGGTTGGGTTGAGCATTTTCAGGCCCTTTTAAATGAAGGGCCGGCCTGCCCTAGCCCTTCAAATTCCTTGACCCGTGAGGCTTGGGCTAGGTGAGCTGGGCCGGCCCTTTTTGACAACTCTAAATTTTTGCTCCTATATTCCTTCTCTAACTTTTTTTAGGTTTTATTTGATTCAAAATTATATTTATACTAATTTTATATTTTATATGAGATAAGTGATACTATAAGATTTTGAAATAAAAATGATACAAATTTAGGTAATATCTCACACAAAATTCAAGATATATAAACTTAATTTCAAAATTAATACTGGAATAATCTGCCTAATTTCTCGTACCAAAATACTCATTAAAGGTTTCTTTTTACACCTTACTCAAATGAATTGTCATTCTATTTATTAATTTAAATAAATATTCACCATTAATTTATTTTATATATATATATATATATATATATATATATATATAATTATAGCGTTCAAGTAACGTGTGGTTAGCTTTTTAACCTCTTGCACCTGCAACATCTTTGGTCCTATTTATGAGTTCGAATAAATATATACTTAGAAGAAAATTTGAAATGTCGATATTATTGAGATGATAAATTACAAAATATAATACTTCAACGACATATATTTTTCAAATTTAGAATTTCTATGACTTCTAATTAATTTTGTACGCTTAATTCTTCTTTCATGGCCTTATATCATTCCGACTAAGAAATAAAAAAGAATCGCAGCTAAATTAATAATTAACATAAATGATATATGTATTTGCTTCTTAAGATCATATTTCGAAATGCTGTTAAACAAAATGTATTTCCTTATTTTTTATATTCTCTTTTAAAATAAGTAGTTGACATTTGTTTGTTTCGTGATTTATTTTTATTTTCTTGATATTTTGTACTCAATGGTGTTTTTGTCAGTGGATTAATCATTATTTACTGTTTTATGGTTAATTTTTTTTTTGACATTTACGGACTTAAAAAGAAGTAAAATACGCAATCAAATAAAATTAGTCAATAACTCCTCCTCCTCAAGTTATCTATTTGATAATCTTCTTTTATTTTTTAATTAGTTTACGTGCGATACACGTGTGTGTCACGTCAATATAAAACATTGCCAACAATAATAAAATAGATTCTAATCTAACTACATACTCTCATATCTAAGATTATGTCCTCTAATTACCTCTCTCAAATACTTCTTCTGTCTACATTTATTTTTTTCTCATATCTACTACATCCAACCTCTCACGTCTCTTTATTGTCATACATATATTTGTCATGCTTTATTTGAAGATTTTCTATGTTAGTTTTTATGATCATGTAAAAAATGTCATATATTATAATTAATATAACATTTGTTTAGACTATCGAATCAAAACTCAGATTTAAGTATCATATGACAAGCTGCAATAGGGTTATAAACTACCGGATGTGTATCTCACTCAATTGCCATAAAATCATGTATAAATAAAGACTACCAAATAAGCAAATTTAAATAAATAATTATACCTATTAATAGTTAGGGGTGTGCATCGGTCGATTCAGTTCGGTTTTATGTGTTATTGATTCGATTTATCGATTTTCGGTTTGTAAATACATCAAATCGATAACCAAACCAATAACATATTTCTTATCGGTTTTTGGTTAATCGGTTTATGGTACTTAACGGTTCGGTTTAATCAATAAGAAAATACTTATATATATTATATACACGATAAGAAAATTTTCATATAAACTATATGATTTTTCCAGCATTTGGCATGAAAGCAATAATCATAAAAGTAACAATCATTTTTCTTGCAAGTTTAGACACTAGACACATTCAAAGGAAAAATGTGAAATTAACAATCGTTTAACCATTAACAAAAAGTGTGAAAGTAACAATCGTTTAACCATAAACAATAAGACTAGTAAATTTAGTATAGTCTTATTGGGTTATCGGTTTAACCATTAACAAAAATCATAAAACCGGAATCCGAACCAATAACCCAATAAATTTTTTTGCAAAACTGTTTAAAAACCGTTAGCCCAATAACCCAATATCAATAAACCAATAGTATTTTTTTTGGTTCGGTTTATTGGTTAAATCGGTTTTTGCACACCCCTATTAATAGTTTTGAGTTTAGAAAAAAATTGAATAAAATTCACAAATTATAGAGGTCTTTGTGTATTTTGTTAAACATACAATGTTCTGATGAGGATTGAAATTTAGTCAATTTCATTTATGATTTATTTACTTAATTTATCCTAATTGATAAAATAAATAAATGGACAATGACAAAAATAAATGAAGTAAAATTATCAACAAAAATTTATAATACTTTAAGACATCCCCTTATAAAAATTGAGTTGTCTCCAAATAATCCCACCCAGCCCCAACCCCACCTCGTAAATTTTTTCGTATATATATATTCTTCCTCTCCCTAGAATGAAGAACAAAAAATAACAAAATGGAGGAACAAGGCGGACAACAACGGGGTTTTACTATCGATTCAATTCTCTAAAATAATTTTTCTGAAGCGGTATCTGACATCGATAACTCAACAAACGTGCAGTCGCAGTTTCCATTTTCAGCTTCATCTAGCATACTCTCTCCAAGGCAACAATTGAGGTTGCGTGATGTGAAGACATTAGCCAAACTCATTGATCGTCTTACTCATTGATCGTCTTACTGAAGATGAAAAAAGAGTCATTTTTCTCCATTTTAATAATAATTATTATAAAAGATTTATTATTTAATTTCAGCATTCACTTGTTGCTTGATTTTCAAGTCCTTCATCACTTAGATGATTTATGTTTTGTTTTTCCATTTCTGTTTGATCTTTAAATTGATATGATTTACAATTGAATTCATGAGTTACGGGGATACAAAAGAAGATAAAGAGACATGGAGGCAGAGAGGTCGCCCTAATTTATTTAGTTTGCTCCTATACCCCTTCTCTAACTTTTTAAAGATTTTATTTGATTCAAAATTATATTTATATTAATTTTATATTTTATATGAGATAAGTAATACTATAAGATTTAGAAATAAAATTATACTAATTTTAGGTAATACCTCACACAAAATTCAAGATATATAAAATTAATTTCAAAATTAATACTAGAAAAATCCGCCTAATTTTGTATGCTTAATACTTCTTTCATGGCCTTATATCATTCCGATTAAGAAATAAAAAAGAATCACATCTAAATTAATAATTAATAGAAATATTATTTTACTACAGAAAAAATAAGCAAGAGAGCACAACTATAATGATCTAAAAAAGATTTATAAGTAGCACCAATGATTAAAACTATCAACATTGAAAACTCTAATGGTAAGTCTGAAAATATATATGTATGTATGGCTAGAGCATATGATAGTATTGTTTCTTGGTTATATTTGTATAGTTATAATGATATATGTCTTTGCTTCTTAAGATCATATTCTCTTTTAAAAGAAGTTTGTTTCATGATTTTATTATATTTTTTGACATTTTGTACTCAATGGTGTTTTGGCAAGTATATTAATCATTATTTACTGTTTTATGGTTAATATTTTTACATTTACGAACTTAAAAAGAAGTAAAACAAGCAATCAAATAAAATTAATCAATAACTCCTCCTCAAGTTATCCATTTGATAATCTTCTTTTATTTTAAAACTAGTTTAGAGTACGTGCGATGCACGTGTATGCCACGTCAATATAAAACATTGTCGACAATAATAAAATAGATTCTAATCTAACTACGCACTCTCATATCTAAGATCGTGTTTTGGGTAACCTGAAGTTGCGTCATGTCCTATATAATTACCTCTCTCAAATACTTTTTCTATCTACATCTATTTTTTCTCATATCTCGATCTACTACATCCAACCTCTCACATCTCTTTATTGTCATACATATATTTGTCATGCTTTATTTGAAGATTTTTATGTTATCTTTTATTGATATGATAATGTAAAAAGATGTCATATATTAAAGTTAATATAACATTTGTTTAGACTATCGAATCAAATCTCAGATTTAATTATCATATGATAAACTGCAACAGGATTATAAACTACCGGATGTGTATCACACTAAATTGCGATAAAATCATGTATAAATAAAGACTACTATCAAATAAGCAAATTTAAATAAATAATTATAGCTATTAATAGTTCAGAGTTTAGAAATTTTTTTGAATAAAATTCACAAATTATAAAGGTCTTTGTGTATTTTGTTAAACATACAATGTTCTGATGAGGATTGAAATTTAGTCAATTTCATTTATGATTTTTTAACTTAATTTATCCTAATTGATGAAATAAGTAAATGCACAATGACAAAATTAAATGAAGTAAAATTATCAACAAAATTTTATAATACTTTAAGACATCCCCTAATAAAAATTGAGTTGTCTCCAAATAAACCCACCCTGCCCCAACCCCACCTCATAAATTTTTTCCTATATATATATTCTTCCTCTCCCTAGGATGAAGAAAAAAAATAACAAAATGGAGGGACAAGGCGGACAACAACAGGGTTTTACTATCGATTCAATTCCTCAAAATATTTTTTCTAAAGCGGTATTTGGCATCGATAACTCAACAAAAGTGCAATTCCCTAAAATAATTTGTCTGAAGCAATATCTGATATCGATAACTCAACAAACGTGCAGTCGCAGCCTTCATCTTCAGCTTCATCTAGCAGACTCCCTCCAAGGCAACAATTGAGGTTTCGTGATGTGAAGACACTAGCCAAACTCATGAATCGTCTTACTGAATAGGAAAAAGGAGTCATTTTGCTCCTTTTTAATAATAATTAATATAAAAGGTTTATTATTTAATTTCAGCATACACTTGTTGCTTGATTTTTAATTCCTTCATCGCTTGGATGATTTATGTTTTGTTTTTCCATTTCCGTTTCATCTTTATATTAATATGTTTTACAATTGAATTCATGAGTTACGACGATACAAAAGAAGATAAAGAGATAAGGGGGCGGAGAGATCGCCCTAATTTATTTATTTTCCTCCTATACCCCTTCTCTAACTTTTATTAGGTTTTATTTGATTCAAAATTATATTTATATTAAATTTATATTTTATATGAGATAAGTGATACTATAAGATTTTGAAATAAAATTATACTAATTTTAGGCAATACTTCACACAAAATTCAAGATGTATAAATTTAATTTCAAAATTAATACTGGAATAATTCGCCTAATTTTTTGTACCAAAATTGTATTCATTAAAGGTTTTATTTTTACACCTTACTCTAATGAATTTTCATTCTATTTATTAATTTAAATAATTTTTCACCATTAATTATATATATAATTATAGCGTTCGAATAACGTGCGTAGTTAGCTTTTTAACATTTTATACCAAACATGTTTGGTCCTATTTATGAGTTCAAATCAATAAAAAAAAATGAAATATCAATATTATCGAGATGATAAATTACAAAATCTAATACTTCAAAAGAAAATCTATTTCAAATTTTGGGATTTATGTGAATTCTAATTAATTTTATCCGCTTAATTCTTCTTTCATGGCCTTATATCTTTCCGACTAAGTAATAAAAAAGAATCGCAACTAGTTTAATCATTAATAGAACTATTATTGTACTATAGAAAAAGAAAAAAACAAGAGAGCACAATTATGATGATAAAAAAAAGATCTATAAGGCCTTATGTTTGAATCTGAAAATATATGTGTGTATGGCTAGACCATATTATAGTATTGTTTCTTGGTTATATTTGTATAGTTATAATTTTTTATGATTGTAATCGATTATTAGTACTAATAAAAATAATATATGTCTTTGATTCTTAAGATCATATCCAGAAGTGTTGTTAAACAAAATGCATCTCCTTATTTTTTATATTCTCTTTTATAAGAAGTAGCAAACATCTTTTATTTCATGATTTATTTTTATTTTCTTGATATTTTGTATTCAATGGTGTTTGATAATTGTATTAATCATAATTTATTGTTTTATGGTTCATTTTTTGACATTTACGGACTTAAAAAAGAAGTACAATAAACAATCAAATAAATTTAATCAATAAGTACTCCTCCTCCACAAGTTATCTATTTGATGATGATCTTATTATATTCTTTAACTAGTTTAGAGTACATGTGATACACGTGTGTGTCACGTAAATATAAAATACTGCAATAATAATAAAATAGATTATAATAGATGAAATACTATATTTTTTATAATGCATTAAACATCCTAATAAAAATTGAGTTGTCTCTGAATGACCTCACCCTACCTCATAAGTTTTCTCCCTTTATATATTTATATTCTTCCTCTTCCTGGAATAATGCACAGAGAACAACAAAATGGAGGCACAAGGCGAACAACAACATGATTTTACAATTTTTTAAAAGAGTTTTTTTGTAGAATTATCTGATATTGATAACTCAGCAAATGTGCAATCGTAGCCTCCACCTTCAACTTCGTCTAGCAAGCTCCCTCCTAATCAATAATTGAGATTTCGTGATGTTAAGACACCAATCAGACTCATGGGTCATCTTACAGAAGAGGAGAAAATAATCATTTGCGTTTTTTTAATAATTAATGTAAAAGGTTTATTAATTAATTTCAACATGCATTTGTTGCTTGATCTTATTAATTCCTTAATCAGTTTGATGATTTATGTTTTTTCCCCTTTTCGGTTTGATCTTTATATTGCTATGTTTTACAATCGAATTCATGAGTTGCGGGGGGAGGTGTCACTCTAATTTTTTTTTTTTGCTCCTATGCCCCTTTTCTAACTTCTTGACATTTTCGGACGGAAAAGAGAAGTAAAACAAACAAACAATCAAATAAAATTAATAATTCTTCTTCCTCAAGTTATCTAATTGATAATCTTCTTTTATTCTTTTAATTAGGTTAGAACATGTGCGACGCACGTGTATCACACCAATATAAAATATTACAAATAATAATAAAATAGATTATAATAAATGTAATAATAAATTTATTTAAATGAAATTATAAGATATGCAATAATAATTTTATTTAAATGAAAAATATGTGTTTTTTCTAATTTTTGTATACGTGTGTTATATTACACGTGTATGTCGTGTCAACTAATTAACACTAATACATACAAAAAGAACAGATTATCTTAAAATAGCAATTGACGATAAAAAATGAGAAAATTCATGTACATGGTTAAATCCACCAAAAAGTGAGTCAAAACTGAACTACCTACTAACTTTCTAATCTAATATGTGATTCACGCATGCTCCTATCTATGATCATATTCTTAGTAACCTAAAGTTGCGCCACAACCAATCTAATTACCTCTCTCGAATACTTCTTTTATCTATATCTATTTTTTCTCATATTCACTACATCCAACCTCTCACATCTCCTTATTATCCTACAATTTGTACGAAATAAATTCTTAAATATATTAAAAATCAAATAAATCAAAATAAATGTCATTATTTATATAAAGCTTATCAAGATCATAATTTCAATCAAAATATCATAATCCTAAATTTTCAATTTCAATCGTGTACGAGTAAATTTGTACACCAAACGGCTAAACTCGTAAAAAGATTTACTTCCTTCCTTTGCATGTTTATCTCGGTTTAGCAAATTGCATTATGATATACTATGTTCCAACAACTAATTAATAAAAACAACAACAACATCAATAACAATAATAATAAGAATAATAAATGGTTATATAATCTAAATAATAATAATAAAAATCATTATATAATATAAAAATTTATTAAAAAGGTAAAAAATAATAATTAGAAAACATAACCTACCAGATAATCATGGTGGTCGGTCATATTTAATTATTTAAGGTCGGTCACTAGGTTTATCTCTTAACCTATGTCTTTCTTTGTTTTTAAATTTCATATTACTTGGTCATTAATGATTTGACACGCCTGTGAGAAATCTTTAATAATTAAAAATGTATTATTAAACTAACTTTATTAATAATGCTTAAATTTAATTATTATTATTTTATATAATTATTTATTTGAAATGCGTACATGAAATAACTTATCTCATTAATAAAATATAAATGGTAGAGACAGAGGTAGGGCAAAAATGCATTAGGAAGAGGTAATTAGAAAAGACATAATGCAACTTCATATTATCGAGAACATGATTCTAGACAGAAATAAATGAACATCACGTATTAAGATAGAAAGTTAATAAAGATAGAGTGTTGTCTTATCTTTGTTATCTATCGTCATATTTTTTATACTGTATTTCAATTAGTTGCTAGTATTATTTCATTATTATATGCTCTACACTACATTTGTAATTGTTGTTATGCCGTATTTGCTTATTCTTTTATTCAAAATTGATGTACTTTATTCAAGCATCCTTAAAAAATCTACTCTCTTCCTCTGCGAGATAGTGATAAGATCCGTAAATATCTTATCCTTCTAGACCTTACTTATATAATTATTCTTTGTACCAAACAAATTCTAAATACCGTACTAAAATAGAAGTAAAATATTTATTTTTAATATAAAAAAATGAAAGTACTAATTATCTTAATTAATCCTATTTAGTTATAGTCAAATTAGAATTCTGTTTACAAATCTACAATACGACGAACCTTCGTGTTTAGCAGTGAAGCTAAAGCAAAGTACACTATTCTCGATAAATCTCTTATCTTTACTACCAAGAAAACTTTATCAATACGTTATACCTGTTCAAAATTGTATAATTATTTATCTTGATTTTGATAATCGAAGCGAAACCCTAGTTTTTGGATCATTGAAAAATGGCATCTGGATCATCTGGTAGGTCAAACAATGCGGGTTCTAAGGGTTTTGATTTTGCATCCGATGATATACTTTGTTCATATGAAGATTATGCTAATCAAGATCCCTCTAATGGAACACACTCTGATCCTGTAATCGCTGCCAATTCTGCTAAGGTAATCACTATTATTTGTGATTAAGCTAGTTGACCTTTAGGGTTTTGAGATTTTCGGGGAGATTTGGGAAATTTGTTGTTTGATTGTGGTAATAGTTGCTGAGTTTGGAATCTGGTAGAGATTCTGTGTGTTTTATTATAACCCCACAAAAAAAATGTAATCTTTTGGCTGGTATGTAAACGTTGTAGCTCGTTCTTTTGTTGTTAGGCTTGCTTGACAAATCGTATTTTGGGGGAGTACAGCTGAGGTATGTAAACGATGTAGGTTGTTCTTTTGTTGTTAGGATTACTTGAGAAATCGAATTTTGGGGGAGTTCAGCTGAGGGGAGAGATGGGGAGAAACAAATTTACAGGAAATAGGAAAAACAATGAAACGCCTGCTGATTTAAAGAGAAGGGGATGGAAGAGTGTTATTGTATAATTGTTTATATGATTATTAATGTGATATGAGAGACCATTGGTGGTTCTTTCCCTAAATTGAGTGGTTTATGGACAGATGTTTTTGGTATCATTGTTGATGGTGCTTGCCACGCTATGGCTTATGTGCATTTGTTGAAGAAAGAGTTTGATTTCCATTTCTGATATGAACTCTGTTCAACTGCTTTGACTTTCATGCTTGCATTTTTTGTATTATTCATCTTGTTCTTTTATAGTAATTGTCATCTTTGAGATATTGGACTTCAAGGGGAGCTAAGGTCTGATGGTGAAATTTTTTCCCCTGGATTGGAGTCTAAGTTTTATCTGGCACAGTGAAAATAACCATGGAATAGTTGCAATAATGGGCCTTATTTGGATCATTTCACATTGCCGTAGAGATTAAGTTCTACTCCACCATAATGGTTATGTAGTCTTTGTAAATATAGTTACTAAGATCCATGCTATTATATGCATCTTACTTGACCAATTCGTTTTCTTCATTTAGTTCGTAAGGTGTAAAAGTTTACACACAATGTATTCTTGAAAAAGTTTACACTCGAATGTATTCTCAGAAAAATTTACACTCAAGGTAACTCACTTATAAATTTATAGAAGCAGTCACTTTCTTAGAATTAACTCAATTTTGCTCTTGTTTTGAGTAGGAGTTCCACAAAAGCAGAATGACAAGGTCATCAATGTTTCCTGCTCCAGGATATAGTCCTCCAGAAGAATCTTCCTTCAACCAAGACATGATATGTACTATTGAGAAGACCATGAAGAAATATACTGACAATCTCATGCGGTTCCTAGAGGGAATCAGTTCACGCTTGTCGCAGTTGGAATTATACTGTTACAATCTTGATAAGTCTATTGGAGAAATGCGCTCTGATTTAGTTCGGGATCACGGTGAGGCAGATTCAAAACTGAAGGCTCTAGAGAAGCATGTCCAAGAGGTTAGTTACCTGTTTTCTGTGGGACTTAAGTTAAGACACTTAAAAATTACTGCTCAGGTGTGTCTTGAACCAGTTTCAAGACCTGTCACTCATACTCGGCAGCATGTAAGTTAGTGTAACTGAGAGACGCATTGGGAAATGTGCTTGGTTCTTTACTTGCAATTAGCAGTTTATGAATGAAGAAGTAGCTTGAACCAGTAGTTGCTGTAGAAGTTTGTGTGGCGCAGATCTGTTTTTAGCTTTAACATGTGACCACCTTAGAGAATTTTCTAAACTAGACATCTTCTCCATTAGTTAAAAATGGACAGTTGACTTGTATGGTTTGCTTCCCTATTCCTCTGCAGTGGTGCCTTTCATTTTGTTTGTACTTGAAGCTGTAGATGCACTTTCTGATATACTAATAACTCTGACCTTTGCTTTTGTTGGTTCTAAGGCATATGAATGGTTTCGTACTTAACCACTGGCAATTTTCAAGTTGCTCTTTGGTGTTCAGCGGTTTTTCCATCACATTATGTCAACTTAAATAGCTCTTGATTCCAACGAAGAACTTAAATAGCTCTTGATTACAACGAAGAACTTAAATAGCTCTTGATTCCAACGAAGAACTTAAATAGCTATTGACTAAATTGTTCTTCCTGCAGGTTCACAGATCTGTACAGATTCTAAGAGATAAACAAGAACTTGCCGAAACTCAAAAGGAGCTGGCCAAGCTTCAGCTTGCACAGAAAGGATCAACTTCATCCAGCAATTCTCAGCAGAATGAGGAGAGAAGTCCTCAACACCTGTCTGATGACAAAAAAAGTGACGACTCACCTGAAGTGCATGGACAGCAACTGGCTCTTGCACTACCCCATCAAGTGGCACCCCAGGCTTCTCTTACTAACCGACCTGTGGAGCAGCCACAACAGCCACCTGTGCCTCCTCCACAATCAATTCCATCCCAAAGTATGCCACAGTCACAAGGCTATTATTTACCCCCTCCTCAGATGGCAAATCAACAACCTCCAACTCAGTTGTCTCAAGGTCAATTTTTGTCGTCTGATCCGCAGTATCGAAATCCTCAAATGCAAGTAACACCACAGCCGGCACCACCTCAGTTGAATCAGACACAACAACTCCAATCAATGCCCCAATATCAGCAGCAGTGGGCACAGCAGGTACCCCAACAGGTTCAACAGTCACAGATTCCAACTATGCAACAGCAAGCTAGGCCTACATCACCTGCTGTTTATCCCTCTTATCTGCATAGTCAACCAAATCCTACTCCTGAGACAATGCCCAATAGTATGCCAATGCAAGTGCCATTTTCTGGAGTATCTCAACCAGTTGCTAGCCGTCCCGAAGCAATGCCTTATGGCTATGATAGGTCTGGTAGGCCCCTTCAGCAACATCCCGCAACGCCGCATCTTAAGCCTTCATTTGGTGCACCAGGCGATGGGTATGCAGCTAGTGGAGCTCATCCAACACTCTCTCCAGGAAATGCATATGTGATGTATGATGGGGAAGGCACAAGGGCACATCCACCGCCCCAACCAAACTTCCAACAAAGTGGTTATCCTCCATCCAGCTTCCCTCCCCAAAATCAGCAGCCTACGCCCAGTCCAAATCTGATGGTTCGTCCAACTCAGCAGGTGCGCAACCATCCATACAATGAGTTGATTGAGAAACTAGTGAACATGGGCTACCGGGGTGATCATGTTGTTAATGTGATCCAAAGGCTCGAGGAAAGTGGCCAGCCTGTTGATTTCAATGTCATCCTGGATAGGATGAATGGACATTCATCTGGTGGTTCTCAGAGAGGATGGTGAGGTTAAGTGATCGGGCCCCAATCTTTCTAGTAACGTTTCATGAATGGTCTGAGAAACTAACGAGTAGTAGTACATGTGACTCAAACACTATCTATTGCTGAATAAGGAGTCATGTTAGTAGCGTGGAATTTGGTGTATATGAGATCTTTAGATGCGTTGTATATTTGTCAAGTCTTCTGAAGCTTGTTATTTTACCTGCAAACTTCTGAAGCTCTCGTATTAGTTGTAACTTGTAAGGGGTTTACACCTCTGTTTGAAATTGAAAGTTTCTATGGATATCCTCTTATCCACTTGTAGCATGTGTACTTTGTATACATCTGGTAAAAACATATAATTATGTTGTTGTATGTACTTTGTATGTCGCGACTAGGGTCAAAGAAAGGGAACTAGAATTCCGAACTCATAAGCTTCAAATTCTAAAGCAGCGATGCTTGTGTCGTTGTAAAAGGAAGGGTTCCATTCTTTGCAGCTAAATTCATCTAGTAGGCTCAATTGTTATGTTTCTTTTAAGAAATTGTTATATCAAGTAATTTAAGTACAAATATTCTTCATAATGATAACTAGGCTTCCAAATTTGCATCTCTAGATAGAATTCTCTTTGGGGATTTGCCTTATATATTTGTATTAGCCCAAATAATAGTTGCATAATATAAAGGTTTAAATCCAAATTGTAGATTTAAGTCAAGATCCATTTAGCTATAACTCTTAGATGTAAGTTTAGTCCTCTTGGTTATTGGAAGATTAGAATAATTGCTGGGAGTGAAACACTGAACACAGGAAATTAGTACGTCAAAGTTTGTTACACACCTAAATCCAATCCCTGAAAATTTGAATCGAAACAAACTTTGGATGAGTGAATTTAGGTATTGCAGTTTGACACTCTATTTCTCGATGGCGCTATCACTTTTGAGCCTTTATGATTTATTAAAGATATGCAAGAAATAAACATGCTAACTAAAATGAGACAGAGATAAATATAATTTTGGATGTTAAAAAATGATCAATATTTTAAAATGGAGGAAGTTTATATCTTTCAACAAGTGGATGGATTAAATGTATTAAAAGATTTTTCTAATCGTTGGAAGTGTCAATAACGTAAATTTGAAAGTTTTCAGATTAATTTCAACGTGGTAGCTTCAACAACTTCAACTTGCATATCACCGTGATAACGTTGTTCCTTCATTTATTAAAAGGTTTCGATTTTGAGTTTGAGTGTAGATAGTAAATTTATTTAATAGGGAGCTTTTCGAATTAGTTCTGTGTGACGTGAATTTAGATTAATCGTACTCCAATATGAATATAAGACACTACATAAAAATAAATAAATCAATGTGCACTTGTGATAGAACTCTTTTACTATCTCCAATTCTCCATTATTGACTATTAAAACTTTCACCTTGTTAGTAAGAGTTTGATTTCCATAGAACTTTTCGAATTAATTTAATGAAAAAAATTGACGCGACATTTGACTTTTTGTAATCTCATTTCTGACGTGGCAATAATCAACCACTTCATATAGATAAGAGTATTTTAATGTGCAAATTAAGTTTGATAGCGCAATTTCGATTGTGACTTCATTGATTAGAACATTTGGAAAATATAATTTTCTTTAATGGATCAGGACTTAGGTCTTGTTTTAATTTTATTTTTTCAAAAGAAAATAAAATGAATTGGTTGGAGTACTTCAATATGTAATTTAATGTAATTTTAGTGGATGCAACTTATAATTAAATGGGAAATGCACCTCATTTAACTAGTTGGAAATGATCCCAGTGAACTTTTAATTATGGAAAAAAAAAGGTTAAGAAGTTAAACTAGTTAAACTTTGAAGTCTTGTCCGTAGGACAAGCAAAGTTAAAAGTTTAAAACCATTTTTGTAAATCATCCTAGGACAAAGAAATCATTACTCTCAAGAAATATTATTTATGATAGATCTCGACTCAAAAAAATCAAGATAACAAATTATACAAGGCATAACAAAAAATATCGAAGGAAAAATAACTATGATAGAATAATATGATAAACGAATTACAAAAAATAATATATATAATAATAGAAACCAAAGAAATTAAATCCTACAAGAATAATAACGCAACTATTAGTAGGAAGGAATAAGCGAGACTACAACTTAAGTCTTAGCTAACATCATATTACTTGGACATGTTGTAATTAATTAGATAAATAAATTCAAAATTATTAGTCAATAAATTTTAAAATGAGAGAAAATAAATTACAATCACAAATAAAATATAAAGAAACCTGATTTTATTGATAAATATTGCGCGTACAATTTTGTTCCTCACTTGATTCTTCTTTCATGATATTTATTCTCTCATGAGATTTATCCATGATTCGAGGACCGTTAATGGCGTATTTCTTGAATTAGGATGATTTGGACTTGATCTTCAATAACTTGAGGGCCGTTAGTAGCGTATTTTTCAAATTAAGATGATTTGAATTTGATCTCTTTATGAATATTCCATGAATTTGTGGTGAAACTTTCGACATCTTATAGAATCTCACAAAATTTCAATATCTACCGTCATTACAAAATTAAATAAAGCTCTGATGAATGACAAATCACTTATAAAATTGATATTATGCAAAATCTAGTTTACTCCCTTCCCCACTTTTTTTTAAATTTATTTAAAAGGATGAGATCTAAAGTAGGAGTATATTTAATTCAATGTTTTGTGTAGTAGGGGTTGCACCAGGCATGTGCTGCCCATCAACAAGTATTTATTTTATTTGAAAACAGATAACCTAAGTTTGTCCTCTTCATTTTTTTTCTCTTGTGTGTGTATAGTATTTATATAGTATCGAATACGATTAATTTGAATTTACGCAAAAAATTATATTAGGGCAAAACACTCTTCACTAAATAAATTATATGGATTTGAATTAAGATACATAATTAAAGATGAATAAATATTTAGCTTAATATATTACTAACTTTTAAAATTTATTACTAAATTTTAGTTAGATATTTCAATTTTGAACTATGACTTGTTCCAGTTAAAAACTTGATAAAGTATTCATATAAAAAAAATTCATTTTTTTTATAAAAATACTAAACGTGTTTATTAAGTATTTAAGTAGTTAAGTTCACTATATAAAATATACTATTTTAATAACGCATATGTCTCAATTAGAATATAGTTATTGTGTTTTGCGATTTATTGAGATTAACGTATATAATTAAAAGATATAAGTAGTTATTTTTTATATGATGAACAAATATATTTATTTATTAAAAAAAGAAAAAGATAACTATGATTATTCAATCTTATCCTTTCTTCGTGAAAAGGAAATTTTTTTGCAAAAAAGCAATATTTACTAAAATTTAATTTGCGCAGAATATTCATTTCACCAAGAGTGCACACCTTTTAATCTATCCTTCAAATAAGAAAAAAAGTTGGAATTTTTTTAAAATAAATTAGACAATTCCAAAGAAATTGCTACTTTTAGTTAAAAGTTGGTTGGAAAAAAAAAGTGGATTTTCTTGTCTGAATCTACTTTTCGTGTCCTAACGTTAGAAATATTTTTTACTCATTTCCATAAAGTAAAAAAAAAATGAAAATATTAAAATTGATTTAATTTAACCGTTAATTTTTTTAAAAAATTATTATGAAAATTGAAGAGTTATATGGCTGAAATACAATTAGATTTTATTTAAGCTACACTTTCAAATACAAGACCAATTAAGAAGTTTTTAAATTAGAGTTAAGAGCGCCTTAAAACAAGGGATTATTAATACTATATATTTCAATTCCACCTTTTAAGAAATCTTGTCCCCTTTATAAAGGATTTATTTTCCTTTGTCGTAATATAGACTCGTAATTAATTAAATTAATTAATTATTTTGGTTGTTATTTGTGAAGTAAGACACTAGCTTTAGAGAAAACAAGTTTCAATGCTCTGATTACCCTTATTATGTCACATAAATAGACTGAATATTTAATTGAAAATAGATTATATTTTAAGATACAATTAAAAGTAAAATAATTAAATATTTTTTTTTAATTAATATTTTTTAAAAGACGTGTAAATAAAAAATGTAATAAGTATTTTAAGACTGAATGAATAATTTGTCCACCTAAAAATGTTTTACATAAACTCATGAGTATATTTTATCCCACTTTACGCATTTTAAGGTATAATAATTGTTAGTATGAAGGAAGGCCTTTTAAGGAAATAATCATATATTCATCATAATATAAGAGACCAGAGTATTAATTATGGTAAAAAGGCTAACATGCCTTAATTAATAAAGCACTACTATTACTCCTATAATTTTCATTGAGATTTGATTTTTTTGGGGAATTTATTGTTTTTTTTTAAAAGTAATTTCTCAAATGACTAAATTTGAAAGGGAAAAAGAACAAATATACCCCTGAACTATCGTAAATGATATGTAGATACCCTTCGTCATAGTTTTGGGACATTGGTGCCCTTGCCGTCCAAAAACTAGAACATATATGCCCTTCACTCTAACGGAAGACTAAATAGGGACACGTGACACAATCTTATTCATCGATTTGATATTTAATAAATGTCGGGTCGATGGATAAGATTATGACACGTGTATATCCGTTAATATAAAGGGTATATATGTTTTAATTTTTGGACGGCAGGGACACCAATATCCCAAAAAATATAACAGAGGATATATGTATATCATTTTACAATAGTTCTGAAATATGTTTTTCTTTTTTCCCAATTTGAAACTTAATGGTTAATTCTTATATCAACACAATGTGAATTGATAGCATTTATTCGAATTGACTTATTGTCTCATGTTGACAACTTGACATCCTATACGCAATTCGCTTGAAACTCTACATGTTTGAAAGCGATATTTTTCCTCCCTATTTCATAGTTGTAGTTATCATTTGGTATAACATCGATTTAAGACGATTTTTTTTTTTTTTATATTTCAAACATATTTTCTCTAGAAAAATAAATTTATAAAAAAATGACTTTCTTAATAAAAGTGAGAAGAAATAAGTTATATTAATAACATTTCAAGTTTATTGTCTCCTCCCATCCATCCAATCCCCCTGAATCTCAGTCTTAACCAATAACCATCTCACCCCCCAACCCACATTCCCCATCTCATCCTATTATAACATATGAATTCTTTTGGGTTAATACTTTTTTACTTACTTATCAAACACTGAAAAATAAATAAGAAAATTACTTGTTTTTCAAGACAACATCTTCTAAGAAATTATTTTTCATGGAATTTTTTTTCCTTCATATCAAACACACCCTTAGTGTGATCGCTCATTATCTTATTTTTTATTTCTCAATTTATATTTATTTATTATTTAGTGATCTTAGTTTATTCTTTATCCTACCTTTTGTATAGTTCTATACTATACCATACTATTCTAAGTTTCTTAAAAGCTTATCCTTCAAAATGTTATAGTATAACATTATATAATAACGTAAAACAATACAATTTATTTAAATATTATATTAATCAAAAGTAATACAATATAATATATTATAAAATAATATATAATAACCCTAAACCAAATTGTAAAAGCAAAACAAAGTGTAAAAGCAAAAGTTGAACTTTAATTTTTCAATTTCCTTTATAATCTTTATTATAAGAATATACAAATAGGTCCCCATTGAAATTTTCTTCTCTGTGAGCTCTTAGAAATTTTCAAACAATTTCACCAATCTTCGCACTAAAGAAAAAGGGTAAGAAATAGCTGCCAAAGAATTTAGATTTAGTACGAATAAATTTCATATATTTGGGGCTCCGAGCTTATACATGGCAAATAATATATTACTTAATAAAAGAGATGTATCCGAGAGAATATGATTATACTCAAGAGGGGATGGATGTATTTCAGAAGGGATGACATGTATATGAAAGGAGATTTTTATAAGTAAATCTTTTAAATGATAGAAAATTTTAGAAAATATAATAACTTAAGTTGTGTATTTATAGTATAATTTTTTTCACTTGTTTAATTTTATTTTTTTTGATATTTGAGCTGGCATTGACCGTTATATCTTTTTTCTTGGTCTGAGGCGAAGTACTAAAAATATTTCTAATTCAAATTTTTTTAAAGAAGCTACTCATTATTAACCACGCGCATTGGCACGCGCCACTCCCCATATTTGCCATTCATCTTCTATGCTCTGTATCCGTTTCCACCCAAAAGGGGATTTTCCTGTTTAGATCTCTCCGAATGCTACAATGAGCCTCCGGCAACGTTCAACGCCGGCGGCGAGACAAGTTTCTATAGATGAAGAACCGTATAACATCATTCCGATTCATAATCTTCTAGCTGACCATCCTTCTCTTCGTTTCCCTGAGGTACGCGCTGCGGCGGCGGCTTTACACTCTGTAGGTGACCTAAGGAGACCTCCATTTGCACCGTGGAAACCTCACTATGACCTCCTTGACTGGCTTGCGCTTTTCTTCGGGTTTCAGGATTCTAGCGTTCGTAACCAACGGGAACATATCGTGCTTCATCTTGCTAATGCTCAGATGCGTCTATCTCCGCCGCCGGACAATATTGACTCTCTTGACCCTGCTGTTCTCCGTCGGTTCCGACGTCAACTTCTGAAGAATTACTCGTCGTGGTGCTCTTTTCTCGGTCTCAAATCTAATGTTTGGCTTTCCGACCGGCATAATTCATCTGACCACCGCCGTGAGTTGCTTTATGTCTCGCTTTACCTTCTTATATGGGGTGAGTCAGCGAATCTACGTTTTGTTCCTGAATGTTTATGCTTTATTTTTCATAATATGGCTATGGAATTGAATAAGATTTTGGAGGATTACATTGATGAGAATACTGGTAGGCCATTTTTGCCATCGATTTCTGGTGAAAATGCTTTTCTGAATCGGATCGTAACGCCAATTTACGAAACAATCCGAGCTGAGGCTGATAATAGTCGGAATGGTACTGCCCCACACTCTGCGTGGCGGAATTATGATGACATCAATGAGTATTTCTGGAGTAAAAGGTGTTTTGACAAGTTGAAGTGGCCTATTGATACTGGGAGTACATTTTTTGTGACCACTAACAAGGGAAAGAAGGTTGGAAAGACGGGGTTTGTGGAGCAGAGATCATTTTTGAATTTGTATAGGAGTTTTGATAAGCTATGGATCATGCTGGCGTTGTTTTTGCAGGCTGCAATTATTGTAGCTTGGGAAGGGAGGCCGTATCCGTGGCAGGCTTTGGAGAGTAGGGAGGTTCAGGTCAGGGTGTTAACTATCTTCTTCACCTGGAGCAGTATGAGGTTTCTGCAGTCGTTGCTTGATGCAGGAATGCAATATCGTATCATCTCTAGGGAGACCCCGTGGCATGGGGTGAGAATGGTGTTGAAGAGTGTGGTTGCAGCTGTGTGGATTGTGGTCTTTGGTGCATTCTATGGGAGGATTTGGATCCAGAGGAATAGGGATGGGGATTGGAGCAGTGCTGCTAACAGGAGGGTGGTGAATTTTCTTGAGGTTGCTCTTGTTTTCATTGCTCCAGAACTGTTAGCCTTGGCACTCTTTGTTCTGCCATGGGTCAGGAATTTTCTCGAGAACACGAACTGGAGGATATTTTACCTGTTGTCCTGGTGGTTCCAGAGTCGGACATTTGTGGGTCGCGGACTCAGGGAAGGCCTTGTCGATAACATAAAGTATTCCCTCTTTTGGGTGGTAGTGCTTGCGACCAAGTTTTCCTTCAGTTACTTCCTACAGATCAAACCTATGATCGTTCCAACTAGAGCACTGTTGCGCCTCAGGGATGTGAAGTACGAATGGCATGAATTCTTTAACCATAGCAACAGGTTCTCAGTAGGATTGCTTTGGCTTCCTGTTGTACTGATTTATCTTATGGATATTCAGATATGGTACTCAATCTACTCTTCTTTTGTTGGGGCAGCTGTTGGATTATTTGATCACTTGGGAGAAATCCGAAACATGCCACAGTTAAGGTTGAGATTCCAATTTTTTGCAAGTGCAATGCAGTTTAATCTGATGCCAGAAGAGCAGTTGTTGAATGCTCAAGGAACACTAAAAAGCAAGTTCAAGGACGCCATGCTCCGTTTGAAACTCAGATATGGGTTTGGTCGACCATTCAAAAAGCTTGAATCAAACCAGGTAGAGGCGAACAAATTTGCCTTGATTTGGAATGAGATAATTGCAACTTTCAGAGAAGAAGATATTCTGAATGACCGTGAGGTTGAGTTGTTGGAGCTGCCCCAGAACACGTGGAATGTAAGAGTGATTCGTTGGCCATGTTTGCTCCTCTGCAACGAGGTGCTGCTTGGTCTCAGCCAGGCGAAGGAGCTGGTGGATGCTCCTGATAGGTGGCTCTGGCATAAGATCAGCAAGTATGAATACAGGCGATGTGCTGTTATTGAGGCTTATGACAGTACAAGGCATTTGCTGCTGGAAATTGTCAAATTGAACAGCGAGGAGCATTCCATCATAACAACCTTCTTCCAGCAGATTGATCAGTGGATTCAGCTGGAGAAGTTCACAAAATACTACAATCTGACTGCTCTACCCCAGATCCGTGGAAAGTTGATTGCTCTTCTGGATCTGATACTCAAGCCAAAAAAGGATGTTGACAAGATTGTGAATGTTCTCCAGGCCTTATATGAGGTTGCCACTCGGGATTTTCTGAAAGAGAAGATGACTGGAGATCAGCTGAGAGAGGAAGGTCTGGCTCTTCAGGCATCTGCGACTAGATTGCTTTTTGAGAATGTAGTTTCATTGCCAGATCCAGAGAATGAGACATTTTATCGGCAGGCTCGCCGCTTGAACACTATTCTTACATCTCGGGACTCTATGAGTAATATTCCGAGAAATCTTGAGGCGAGACGTCGACTTGCCTTTTTCAGCAATTCTCTATTTATGAATATGCCACATGCACCCCAAGTTGAGAAGATGATGGCTTTCAGTGTTTTAACACCTTACTACAATGAAGATGTACTGTACAACAAGGAACAACTCAGAACTGAGAATGAAGATGGGATTTCTACATTATATTACTTGCAGACAATTTATGCTGATGAGTGGGAAAATTTCTTGCAGCGAATGCGTAGAGAAGGGATGGTTGATGAGAAGAAAGAGTTATGGACTACAAAGCTAAGGGATCTTCGTCTTTGGGCATCATACAGAGGGCAGACTCTTACTCGCACGGTTAGGGGGATGATGTACTACTATCGAGCTCTCAAAATGCTGGCCTTTCTGGATTCTGCATGTGAGATGGATATCAGAGAAGGATCAGTGGAACTTGGTTCCATGAGACATGATGATAGCATTGGTGGTTTAAGTTCAGAAAGGTCTCAGTCTTCGAGGAGGTTGAGCAGAGCTGACAGTTCAGTGAGTTTGTTGTTTAAAGGCCACGAGTATGGGACTGCTTTAATGAAATTCACATATGTGGTAGCTTGTCAGATATATGGGACTCAGAAGGCCAAAAAAGATCCACATGCAGAGGAAATTTTGTATCTGATGAAAAATAATGAAGCTCTTCGTGTAGCTTATGTTGATGAGGTTCCCACAGGAAGGGATGAGCAGGATTATTATTCTGTGCTTGTGAAGTATGATCAAAAACTTGAAAGGGAAGTTGAGATATATCGAGTTAAGTTGCCTGGTCCTTTGAAGCTTGGGGAGGGGAAACCAGAAAATCAAAACCATGCCTTTATCTTTACCCGTGGTGATGCAGTTCAGACTATCGACATGAACCAAGATAATTACTTCGAGGAGGCACTGAAAATGAGGAACTTGTTGGAAGAATTCAAACGCTACTATGGTATTCGCAAGCCTACAATTCTTGGAGTTCGGGAACATATATTTACTGGTTCTGTGTCATCCCTTGCTTGGTTCATGTCAGCTCAGGAAATGAGTTTTGTAACCCTGGGACAGCGTGTATTAGCCAACCCCCTGAAAATCCGAATGCATTATGGACATCCAGATGTCTTTGACAGGTTTTGGTTTCTAACTAGGGGAGGAATAAGCAAGGCATCTAAAGTGATCAACATCAGCGAAGACATCTTTGCTGGCTTCAACTGTACATTACGAGGTGGCAATGTCACTCACCATGAGTACATACAAGTTGGCAAAGGAAGGGATGTTGGGTTGAATCAGATATCTATGTTTGAAGCCAAGGTTGCCAGTGGCAATGGTGAACAAGTTCTTAGCAGAGATGTCTACAGGTTGGGTCATAGGCTGGATTTCTTCAGAATGCTTTCTTTCTTTTATACAACTGTAGGATTTTTCTTCAATACAATGATGATTGTCCTCACTGTATATGCATTCTTATGGGGACGGCTTTACCTTGCACTTAGTGGGGTTGAGGACTCTGTTGCTTCAGATACCACCGACAACAACAGAGCACTTGGTGCCATACTGAACCAGCAATTTATCATCCAGCTGGGCCTTTTCACCGCATTACCAATGATTGTGGAGACTTCCCTCGAGCATGGTTTTCTTACATCTATCTGGGAATTCCTAACAATGATGCTCCAACTTTCATCTGTATTTTACACATTCTCAATGGGAACTCGTGCTCATTACTTTGGTCGTACCATTCTCCATGGTGGCGCAAAATACCGGGCAACTGGGCGAGGTTTTGTCGTGCAGCACAAGTGTTTTGCTGAAAATTATCGGTTATATGCTCGTAGCCATTTTGTCAAGGCAATTGAACTTGGTCTGATACTTACAGTGTATGCTGCATACAGCCCTGTTGCTAAAGGAACTTTTACATATATAGCACTGACTATCTCAAGTTGGTTCCTGGTGGTGTCATGGATCTTGGGGCCCTTTGTGTTTAATCCTTCTGGGTTTGATTGGTTAAAGACAGTGTATGATTTTGATGACTTCATGAACTGGATTTGGTACCGTGGTAGTGTTTTTGCAAAGTCAGACCAGAGCTGGGAGAAATGGTGGGAGGAGGAACAGGATCATTTAAGAACGACAGGTCTGTGGGGAAAGATACTGGAAATTATCCTAGACCTTCGCTTCTTCTTTTTCCAGTATGGCATTGTATATCATCTGGGTATTGCTGCTGGAAGCAAAGGCATTGCTGTTTACTTGCTTTCATGGATTTATGTGGTGGTGGCTCTTGGCTTTTTTAATATTACAGCTTATGCTCGGGAAAAATATGCTGCAAGGGAGCACATATACTTTCGTCTTGTGCAGCTCCTTGCTGTACTCTTTTTCATAGTTGTAATTGTTGCTCTACTACAGTTCACAGCTTTTAAATTTGGTGATCTCTTTGTCAGCCTGTTGGCTTTCGTTCCTACTGGTTGGGGTTTCATTTCAATCGCCCAAGTGTTACGTCCCTTTTTGCAGAAGAGTATGATATGGGGAACTGTTGTGTCTGTGGCGCGACTATATGAGATAATGTTTGGGATTATTGTCATGGTACCTGTTGCAGTACTGTCTTGGTTGCCTGGTTTCCAACCAATGCAGACAAGGATCCTATTCAATGAAGCATTTAGTAGAGGTCTGCGGATATTCCAGATTGTGACAGGAAAAAAGCCTAAGAGTGACGTGTGATTTGAGGTAATTTTTTTAACATTTAGGCATACAGAAATGTTCTATATAATTTTTATATCCTGCTGCAATGCATGTCTTTTGTGTGTTTCACATATACATGTTGTCGTTGTAAGATCACCTCTTTTGTTGATCATTCTTAGAGAACCTCACACATTTGCTATTAAAAATAAATTGTTTCTACTGCTATGAACAGTTATTTGATTAATAATTCTGTCACTTGTACTTTCTCTTCTTATTGTCCGACTACAGCTTGCTTGCCCAGTTGTGGCATTTAATTAGTGTCATTGAGTTCTTTCGTTTATTTTTGGTCTTCCTTTAATCTTTTTTTTTTTCGGGGGGGAGGGGGGGGGGTAGTCAGCAGTAATATGGCTTCATATTGAATCTGCTTATACTGATGTATGGGGGATTTTATAGATATTGTTAAGAATCTTACATGTATTAATTTGCAATGAAGCTAGTATATTGTTCAGCTGCATCCGTTTTGGTTTTGCTTTCATCTCGTTTTGAGCCAATTATAGAGGATGAATAGAATCAAAACTATAAGAGTCCTGGTTAACTTGGTTCCGCTAGGAACTGTACTTTCTTCTTGCTCAAGACTCTCCCATAAATCGCTGGATTCCACATCTAAAAATGATGATAGTTACTAAATGTTGTCTACATATTTTATTATGGACTACTTCATAAGAAAAATGTATCCTATTGTGGACTAACATATGTAAAACTCACAAGCTTTAGTTTGGGATCTATTTCTTGACTTGTGCTTTCTGATTTCCCTGATAAGTTTCAATCAGTTGATATAATATATAAAGTAAGATTACTCATGTTTATGTACTGGAGCTGAGGTTCTTAAAGTCTGGTCTTTGCTTTGGATTGGTGAGATTTTGGAAGATATATAATAATATTCATAAGTTGCTATCTACGTTACCGTCTTCTTAAATTGGCTAATACACCATTCTTTTTGACCACCATTGAATTATTCCTCTTCCACAAAAACTCTTCTGTCTGCGTAGCTCAACTTATGACTAGTCACTACTCACTAGTGTGCCTTATATATAAAGATATACAAATGTTTCCCACTATATAGCAAGAATATTAACAGCTTGGACTTGAAGGGCTTTCTTGTTTTAGTAGTATGCTTCTATCAAGTTAGCATACCTCTCGTGGACGTTGATCTTCTAATGCTACTTTCTAAAACTTCAGAAGCTAATTTACAGGTCCAATTTCCATGGAAACTAGTTATCTTCTAGCTACCTACAGCTCCTAAAATAATTTTGTTTATTTAGCTAAAATATCATCCTTTTTGTTGCCTCTCCTGGAATTTGTGTTTTTGATCATTCTTCGATTTCTGGAATTATTTATTGTGTTACAACAATTCTCTTCTTTCCTCGCTTTCAGGGTTCACAGGAACATTAAGTATGCGTGCTCCATGTACTTGAATGCCCAATATACATGTGGCAATTAAGGGATGGTATGAAAACCTTCTCAGCTCTTAGATTTGTTGTTAAATATGGTCTAGTTTGGGTTTTCGTCAGTTATTTAATTATTTGTTCAGTTTACCAACCATCTTGTTTGGAGCTGAATCATGCATACTGCTATTTTTAGTGTTAAATTAAATATCATGAAGTTACTTTTAAAACAACCTCTCTAGCTCCATGAGGTAGAGGTAAGGTCTGCGTACACTCTAACTCTAACTCTCCCCAGACCCTTTACTTGTGGAATTTCACTTTGACTGGGTAGTTGTAGTAATCTCTTCTTCAATTTAAGCTCACTAAGCTCCCCTACTTTGATTTTCTTAACTAGCTATTTCCCGTATACCTAACAATCCAAATCATATTAGGAGACTAAAACCCATAACCTTTGACCAAACGCGAGACTCTAAAGACACGTGCTGAGTTGTTATTTGCTTATTTGTTTATATTAGCCTCTTGTTTTTGTTGAAAGATGTTTAAGTAGTTGCTTTGCTTTTGCAGGGATGAACATTAATGTGAAGTAGTAGATACAGTACAGAGTTTGAAGAGGCTAGGAGGTTAAATATTTTTTTTTTATTGTAGAGCTTGTATTGTGAATTATACCGTTTACTTGGATTACTATTAGTTTGGTTGACGAGTTTTCATTCATCTTTTGTAATTGTTGTTGTATTCATATGTTTTGTTGTCATACTAGATGAGGAGCATTATCTTATATTATTGTAGAACCCCCAAAGTTCATTTTTGTACTGTTTTTGTAGTTTCTACTGGGGAACCACGTGCAAGTATAGTAGCAATTCCTTCTGTATTAAATGCATTTCTCAAATGTTTTTGAATTATTAGACTCCTTTGAACTTTATCTAGATAGAAACTGTAGCCATTTCTCCTTCCTAATTAGGTGTAATTTGTTTTAAATACACAGTATCTAAGCGGATTTGCATGTATATGGAATATACTGACACTCTCCCTTGCCTCTCTACATATATACATTTATCTAGTGTGGTTCACGTGTATGCGGGATTCGCTAACTCTATCATTCACTTCCTTTCTTGCTCTCTTCTCTCCCTATGTATTTGTATTTCAGAGTGTATTTTGTGGCAAAAATGCATGTATTTAGGTGTTCTTGACTTGGTATCTGGTATGCAATTATTAATTAGTGAGATAATATGTAATAAGAATTAGTAAATACAGTAGGAATATTTGGGTAATTAAGTAGGAATATCACTTAAATCATGAACATAATATTGGTGAATGGTGTGTGGCTAAGTTTTTGCGTAGAACCAAAATTATCGAATGGGTGGAATTCACTTGACTTGCACATGTTTTGTGGCCTGTGGCCCTCCAGTTGGCCAAATGCCAAAAATCTCATTAAACTCTTGTACCAATCGTACTAATACGTCTTTATGGTTTCACCAACTTTGGTGTATTGATGAGATTGCTTTACCATTAATCAAAGATTTTGGGTTTGTGTTCTGGGTATGGAGAAAATTCTATTAGGAGTATTATCCATCATCCCTGAATGGTCCACGCGCATGGTCCATGCAGTGTGCGATATAAATTTAGTTAAGGCTTTGATACGGGCTCCAAACATCGGGTGGAAAACTAAAAAAAAAAAAGTCTTTCATGATTTCATTTTCTTCACAGGTGTATTCACGTTAGGGGGGCCTTTTGTCTCGTTTGTATTTTTGAACAGTTCAATAAGTTTGTTTGTCTTTTTTCTTTTTTGCCTTGTTAGGATAGCCGGTATCGTTTTCAATCTTTAAAAAGTTGTACATACTTATTTGGAATGAGAATATCCAATATCCAGACATAGTTATTTGATACATGTTATTGGATAGATCCGATAGAAGCTGATAGATATTCTATAGAATTAATCTAGGTATACACAAGCTGACATCCAAAAAGGTAACTGAAATGAATTTCGACTAGTAAAAACATGTTATTAGGACAGAATCATAATTTTCTATATGAAAAAATAAATACATAAAAAAGTTAAGGTGATTCGAATCATACATTTGATACTTTTCAATCTCATGAAAAACTTGAAAATGATTGTTGAATTGTTTTATCGATTCGAATTTTTTGCCACAAATATTTCTTTTTGAAAAATATTCTCTTTCTCCATTTCCTACAAATCTAAGTAATCATTTTGCGAAAAAAAAAAAAAACTTGAATCAAAAGGGAAAATAATGATAGTTCCTTTTTTAAAAAATAAAAATAAATCCATACTAAACTTATTGCAACTGTTTCGACAAAAAATCATAGAAATAAACTTTAAAATTGAATGCTAGTAGATAGTCAAAGACTCATAAATTATTAACAGTAATATAGATCTGTCGGCAATGCATATATATAATTAATAATGGGTCAAAACTGTGTGTGCATTGGTGGACTAGTGGGAGGGGACGGAAAAACTGAGTAGCGAAAAATTATATTATTTATATATAATTAAAATTATTTTGATATATAAATAATAAATATTAAATTTACTAATATTTTTCGTATCTATTTTAAATCTCTTAATAAAAAAATCTCGATTCCACTTTTGTTGATCCCATCGTCATTCCTGACTACTTCACATTGGGTTACTGATGCACGTCTGCTCTTTTATTTATTTTTTATTTTTGTACAAATACTTATATGGAGTATTTGTTTTTTCCACCAATATTTAAATAAATTTTTAAAAAATCACATGTTGAAGATCTGATAATGAACACTATAAAAATAGAAAAGATTCAATTGGATAGAAGTCACATGATACGGTTAAATTTGAATTTATAACATTACATTTCCTTTTAACTCACCATAATTACCTTATTCTAATAAGATCAATAGTTAGTAAGTAGTAATAATTTGGGGCATAACTGTGACCTCTATTTTTTTTAATTCGATGTTTATTTATATTAAAGTCCGATTAATTTGAAAATAACAATTTCTATGAAAGCTTTTTCCACACTCAAACTCGAAATCGAGACCCTGACTAACATAGATGAAATGAACCTCTTGAAAGTAAAAAAACTTTTCACCAACTTCAATTTTATTTTTTCTCCAAATTGTGCCTTACATTTTCTTATTGCCACAATTTTCATGATGGTGTCACCCCTTCCAGGAAAATAATGACAAAGATAGTCCTTTATGTTTGGAATAAGTTCAAAGTAGTCCCTTAAATATCAGTTTTAGTCCTTTAAATTTACCTAAAGTTAATACTATTGTTTTTCATCAAATATTTTAAAAACTTTACTAGTAAAATTTAACTGTAGATGAGAAAAAAAGAAATTTATCAAAAATTATAGATATTTTATTTATCTCTGGAGTATGATAAAATTTCTTTTAAAGGTAGTTTTTGCTATTTTTTATATTTGTAGTTCTTAAATTTAATAAAACTCTTTTAGTATTTTTCATTTTAAAAAAGTTCCACACTTTCCATCAAAATTAAGGAACAAAACATGTTAAATATTTGAAATGAATGAAATTGTTCAAAATATGCTTTAAAAACTATACTAATTTGAATCTAGGTATCATTTTCGTCAATTTTTGTCTCCTTTTCCCACGTATGCGGGTCTCTCTTCTTGATAGTGACTAGAACAACATCCACAATAGTAATACTAATAATTTATTTGACCACGATAAGATTGCTTCTTCCTTAATTTTCGAGTTCAATTTTAGAAATAATTTATTTCGGTAAAAAAGTTTTCATCAAATGTTATCGTATGTGGCGCGAATTTAAAATAATCGAACTTGAACATAAATACTGAATATCGAGTTGGATAAAAATGAAATACAATAAAATAGTGCTGTAATTCTTTTGGAATTCTCTCGAAAGTATATAAAAGATGTATCTTAACTGAACATCAACGACCCTTTTCTCTACTGCATTAACTCTTCCTCTTCTTGTCATTTCTGCTTCAGTTTCAACTATGGAAGAATCTCTGTTGCCCGGAGAGAGTAGCAGCAACAATTGGGGTCGGATTCGGAATCGGAGGAGGGTTGGTTCCATGTTTGATCCCAGAGACGCTATTGCTCATGGATCTGCTTATCAAAAAGCTGCTGCTTTAGTTGATCTTGTATGACCCTTTTCTCAACTTTTCCTTTTTATTACAAAATTTGGGGCAGGGTAGGGGAAATGGGATACCAACTGAGCTATCAAGATTCCTATTAAAGATTTCAAATTGCGTGTCCGAACAAAATTTCAACTTCAAATCAACCTGTTATGTCCAATTGGGCTATATGTTTCAATGTTATATTGAGTTTCATTTTTGACTTCTCTAAGACTGGTTTGTTTAGTTGTCTTTCCTTTCTGACTTAATTGTGCAGTGAAATAAATTACTGTCCCTTTCTTTGTCAATGTTTCTCATGAAGTAGAGATCTTGATAGGTTGTTTGGAAATTGTTTTGAGAAATAGTGGAATGGTGATATGGGTACTTTTAGTAGTTGGGTTGTTGAAAGATTGGATTTTTGATAATGGGTTTGGGTTTAGTAGTTGAATTCAAAAAAATATTGACACTATTATGAAAAAAGAAGGGAATTTTGGATGATCTGAGCTGAGATGAGGCACACTAGAGAAGAAAAAGAGAGAAGACATCTTTTGTCTCCTTACTTTTGTAGCTTTGTTCTGTTTCTGCCACACTTCAATGCTTGCTGGCTATTGACTTTCACTTTTGACCTCCCTAAGACTTATCTGTTTGTCTTTATTCTTGAAGTATGCAAGGAAATCAATAATCCTTTTTTTTTTGCCAATGCTTTAATAAAGTAGAGATTTTAATAGGTAATACTTATGCAAATTGTAGAAAGATAGTGGAGTAGTAGTAATGTATGAGTACTGTAGTAGTGTTTGGGCTGTTGAAAGATTTGAATTTTTAAATCAGATGCTTAGAGTGGTAAAATGGTGGTAGTGTCTAATGGTCCAAGTAAAAAATATATTGGTACACCATTCTAGAAAAAAAGAAGGAAATTTTGGACAATCTAAGCTGAGATGAGGCACCACAAACAGGTGTCTGCAGCTCCACGGAAATTAATTTAGCTGCCTGAAATTTTAAAGAATCAAAGAGTACTGCGAAAAATGTGGGCTTGATCATTTCTCTATATTTCATGTGGTGAATACAGTGGGGAGACAACAAGAAAAAAGAGAGAAGGCATTGAGGAACTTAGTGACTTCTCACAAAAGTTCATGGGTTCGAAATGTTTTGAGACTGGACTTTTTTACTTGGCTCCATTCTTGTGAAAGTGAAGGTTTTTTTTCATTTGGTCAAGAATTCTATGTCCCACATACTACATTGTGGCAGGTTTTATTGAGAAATCACTTTTCACAAGGAAATAACTCTTCTTTGTAGGTCCTTTTGACTTTCTCTATACAAAATCTTTTTTTTTCCAGAGAAAGAAGTTAAAGTAGACAGTCTGATATAACCTTTATACTGAAGGAGAAGGACGATAGGTTCTATTATGTTCACCTCCAAACAAATACTTTCTTGTCTCAATAGAATAGGCCTGGATTGACCTACAGGGTTGTTAGCCATAAAATTATTTATTCCATAATAGATTACACTATTTAGTTATTTAGTAGAAAAGCTTTGAGAACAATGGTCTGAAACGTGAAATAGTGAAATAGTTTTTTGGATGATAAATGCTGAAATTTCAATGTTTTCCTTTTAGTAATTGTTTGGTGAGATATTAATCCTGGAAGTTACGCATGCAGGCTGAAGATGGTGTTGGTCTACCTGAGGAAATTCTTGAGGGAACGAGCTTTGAAAAGGCAGCACAATTGTACTTCATGTTTACTCGTTTTGACTTCCTCTGGTCACTTAATTATCTTGCACTAATACTTATAAACTTCTTTGAGGTTTGTACAGTTACCTTGCTGTCTATTCCAGTTTCAGTCCTTTGTATTTTTCCCGCATGTTAGATTGACTCCATACTTCTTACTTGTTCGTTGAATTTAGAACTGGTAATTATAGTTTCACTTATTTCCTGTTCATTTTGTTCAGAAACCATTGTGGTGCTCCAGGCATTTAGCTGAGTCATGCAATAATAGAGACTACTACTATCTAGGACAGCTGCCATTTTTGACTGGTGCTGAGTCCCTTATATATGAGGTAAGCTGTGCGTGGCTGGTTTGTTTGTTAAATATATGAGTTTTTAATTGAAGTATGTGAAGAAGCTAAACTTTTAAGCAGAGCCATCGATGATTCCGAATTTGGCCTAATTAACGGTGAATTTTATTGTTTTGGATATTGCAAGTTTGATTATTCTGAAGAGCCTTAGGAGATTGTTGCCTCTTAGTATTCAGAGCTGATGCATGTGCTTTTGCATGGTAATTTAAATTTAGTTTCTATAGTAAGCAAGACACACTAAAGACTGTTCCCGAGTTCTCAGCAAATGTTGGCAGAAAATATTTTTTTTGTTAAAATAATGAGATCAAGAGAGATGGAGAAGCTATTTTGATCAATTGTTCAACTCAAATCACGAGGAAAACTCTATAGATTGGTATAACTTTGCAGGATGGAAATTCTTGCCACACTCATAATATAAGATTGTCAGAAGTATAGGATGCCATGACAAATATGAGGATTAGAAAAGCTGTCTGGTATAGAAGGTATCTTATATAGGTTTGGAAGTGTCTTGGGGAGGTTGGAGTAGTTTGGCTGGTCAAGCTATTCAATGTTATACTAAGAAGTGGTAGAATATCCGATAGCCAACAAGTGGAGAAAGAGTATCCTGATTCCAATATATAGGACATAAGAGATATTTAAAGTTGTGCGAACTATCAGGACATTGAAATGATGAACCAAACAATAAATTTTTGGGAAAATGTGATAAGAGTGTAGAACTAGGGACACTACAGAAGTGACAAAGAACCATTTTGGATTTATGCCTGGTAGATCTACAATGAAGGTCATATATTTGGCTTGCTACTAAAGATTGATGGAAGTTTATTGCGCAAGGAAGAAAAATTTATATATGGACTTCATTGACCTAGAGAAAGAAAAGTTATTTGGTGGATGTTAGAAGAAAAAGGGAATTTATATTAAATATATAAATGACATAAACAATATGTATGAAAGAGCCACCATGTATGAGAACAATATTAGGTGATACAAGAAGAGTTTTCTATAACCGTGACACTGAACACATAGTTATATACCCTAGTTATGAATAAAGCAACACTATATTCAATGAGGTTGATGTATACTAATTGCAGACAATTGACAAAACTAGCGAGGGCTTCAAACCAAAAGCTTGAACTATGGAGATATACTTTACAGAGTAAAAGTTTTAGAATAAGAAAAGTAAGACTGAATTTGTGCACTGCAAGTTTAGAAACATATAAGTGTGAAGCCGAGATGAGATTAGTCGGGATTGCAGTGCTTAAGTGCAAACAGTTCAGAAACCTAGGCTCGATATTCCATGAAATGGTATGATGGTTGAATATGTTACACATTAAATCAAATAGAATGGTTGAAATAGAGAACTGCTACCTGTTTTTCTGGTAGGATACCTATCGAAGTAATAGACAAGTTCAATAGAACAGCAATATAGACCAACAATGTTATATGGGAGTAATGAGCCTCTAAAGTCCATCATATCTACAAGATGAGTGTCACAGATATGCGTTTGCTAATGTACGGTCATACAGAGTTAGACGAGATTAAAAATGATCACATTTAGCAGAAGGTGCAAGAAGCAATGTACGGTCATACAGAGTTAGACGAGATTAAAAATGATCACATTTAGCAGAAGGTGCAAGAAGCTTATATAGAAGATAAATCGAAAGAAAGGAATGGTAGACATTTTGAAGGCACTAGTACTGTTAAGAAAATTAGGATGAATTGTCTTAGCTTGTTCTTTTTTTGGTGTAAACAGAATATGTGGGAGGAGGTAGGAGAGTTAGTATATTAAATTGGCAATGTATAATTGTATAGGGTTCTGGGCAGGGGTTTAAGCACCTTTTTTATGCTTGTAAAGTATCCAACTTAGCATTTTTTTCTGGGGTGGTTAAGTTTTTATTGAATAGAACTATTACTTGTCTCAAAAACAAAAGAAGATAAATCGAAAGAAGTCGCTTGAGATGTCTTGGTAATGTCCTGCGTCTACCTCCAACTGCATCTGTCGATATTTACGTAACCATCTGGTAGTGAAGGTGTTTGAAGGAAATGTGGTAAACCTAGAATTACACGACAGGAAATTGTCTTGAAAGACCAAAAATCTCTTGAAGTCCATACAGACCTAGCGAAAAGTTTGGCATAGTGGTATCAATTAATTGGGGTTAGTTTTAGTCATGTCAGGATGTTTATTTGAGGTCCAGTGTTGCTGTGAGGTTTGTAGTCTTTGTCAAAGTAATTTATGCCAGTAGAGAACTTATACCAAATAAGCTTATTATTGTTAATTTTCTATTGATTTGTATTATTATCATTATTGTTGTTGTTATGGTTATAGTGAGACGGGCTTAATGGTGCGACATGGATAGTGAGAATTTGTATAGCCGACCTCAACTTGTTTTCAATTGAAACGTAGTTGTTGTTGTTGTGTAGGAAGTTATAATGAGGAAAACGAGGACTTCTTGTTCATTCTTAAAACCATAGCTGCATTATTCTACATGAGAATTAAGGACAGTTCTTACTTTGCTCGTGAGGATTTCTTGTTCTTATTCTTTACTGGCTTTACTAGGTAGCGTTAAAAGAGGAAAATTCTTTTTTCCATTATTGAATAATAGGGGCCAAATCTGGATGCATAAACATTACTATCACATGTATGTAGTTAGCTAGGTAGCTTCAGAAGAGGAACTTTTGTAGTCATATGTTAGGCTGTAGGAGACTCGTGTGAAGCGCACAAACATTAACCCCAGAGATTTCTACTTAGCTGGGTAGGCTACCTTGGGATTACTAACAGTTTTTTTTAAACTGTCTTCTGCAGGGTGTTACTCTTGTACTTCTTGTAATACACATTTTATTTCCAATATCATATGAAGGCTTCCATCTCTACTGGAGAAGTCTTCTCAACAGACTGAAGGTAAATTTTGGTACCAGTCCTTTTGTGTTCTCTCATTATGAATGGTGATCTTTTTTTAAAAAAAAACATACATTTCCGTTCCTCCATGTAAAAGATAACTTTTTTGTGAAGATAGTCGTACTCTAACATTAGTGCTTTTGTATTGCTGTTTTGGTCACTCTTCTCTCTAAAAGTAGAAGGTGAAATATCTGGTTGTGATATGTCAGATTCTGCAGTTGAAGAAAACAAAACATGGTAAGATGAATCATGCATACCAGGGAACTCATTTTTTCAAAAAATTCTTACAACAGTTAGCAGTGGATGTCTGACAAAACAAGTCCTCAAAGCAAAATCGAGAGTGACTTAGCACCTTCTTTAGATACAGAAATAAAGAGTACCAATATATCATGAGGAAAGGCATCAAATTAAGCCTGCAGTTGGTCTCTTCCTCCTCCTCTCCTTTCCCATTTTCCTCATATTCTAGATCAATCTCAAATACTGGTAAACGTAACTCTTTTAGCACTAAGTATTCTTGGA
>JAJOOS010002356.1:0-30711 GCA_029582725.1 Solanum chiquidenum
AAAAATCGATATTTGGTTGGATTTGGTTAGGTTTGGTTTTTGAATTTTGAAAACCGATACTATTTGGTTTGGTTTTGGTTTTACAAAAGAATATCCGCAAAAATAACCAAACCGAACCGTTAAATTATATATATAAATTTTATAATTATTTATATATTATTCATAAATAAAATATAAATATTTTATTAAATTTTAATTAACTTAAGTCTTTAACTTTATTATTTCTTTAAGCCCAACACTTAAATTTCAGCCCAAGTATTAAAATCATAATTCTAACTCAACCAAAATTTTATTATTTAAGTGATTTTTACATTTGGAGCACTGATTTTTTTTTTCTGGTTTATTACGAAAAATTCTCAGTTGTCACAACATGCAAGATTCAATATGTTACTCCCTTTGTCCCAGTTTATGTGACATACTTTCATTTTTAGTCAGTCCCAAAAAGAATGACACATTTCTATATTAAGTAATAATTTGACTGTAAAATGTCTATTTTACCCTTAATAAAATGATTTACAGTCACACAAATTTCTATCATTCATTTTGGACCACAAGTTTTAAAAGTCTTCCTTTCTTTCTTAAACTTCGTGCCGAGTCAAACTACCTCACATAAAATGGGACAGAGGGAGTATATATTTATCCAAGACAACTTTGCTACTATTGATTTTCCACTACATATATACATTGCTTTCTCTTTTTAGATATAAGTCTTCTAACAGGGTAATGAGTTTTTTTAGTCCTGTTTCAATTGTTCTATGACTGGTATTGCTTAATAAAATTTACAATAGCTTTTCTGATTGTTTATGTACTATGAATTTGTGTCTATCGAGATGCATATGCCCTAAAAAAACTATATACTTTCAAACCGAAATAACCAAAAAAATTGAACCAAACCGAACCAAACCAACAATAACCAAACCGACGGTTATTTTTTTGATTTGGTTTGGTTTGGTTTGTTTTGGTTTTAGAAATTTAAAAACCGATTAATTATGGTTTGGATTTGGTTTTAACCAATAACCGATCCAAACCGAACCATGAACACCCCTAATAATTTCAGAGACCATCCTTTATATTTCGCTCAATTATTTTAAATTTTTCGTGGTTTACGATATTTCATATACCTTTTTTATTTTTTATTTTTTGTAACAAATCTTTTTATCTATTTTTTATTAATGTAAATTAAATACACTTGACAAATCTACCCTTTTTTAATATTACATTTTTCATTTAAACTCTCATATTTAACCAAAAAAAAAACAATGTTAAAATCCCGCAATTTCTTCTTCTTCTTCCTGCCCCGTGAGGCCAATTATTCCATGGACGTGTATCTTTCAAAATCAAACTAAAACTGATAATTCGAATTAATAAAAAGTTATTGGTTTATCGATAATGGGTTATTGGTTTAACGATTCTCTAATGGCCGGGTTTTGATTTTTTATTATCCGGCTATCCATTCTTAACAGTTTGAGGTTTCTTCTAAACGGATTAACCTATAACCTGATAGTAAATTAAATAATTACATTTATGCCGTTTGCTATATAAAGTCATTGACTTAGAGTTTAGTTTCATACTTTTATTTATGGTTGTCTCAAACTCTCAGTCATTTTACAATGTGACAATGTTTGTTTTAGATCAAGATGCAATTTTTCAAATCATGTGCATGGTTCATTTGGTTTGTCACCTTATTTTAAAAGTAATTTTCAACGATTATTTTTTATGTCAAATCTTAACAGTTAAACCGAAAACTGAATTGATAATGATCAATAATTGATAAACCAATAACTGGTAAGATAATACATTTATGGTTCTATAACGATTTAGCATATACACAAATTGATAACTGATAAATCGAACGAATCGATACACAACCATAAGCATACCCTCTAGGATAAAAAAAATTGCAGTACTTTTGCTCCAAAACTAATTAAACCGTGAGGAACTTTATGTGTTGCAATATATACAGAGGAGAAAATAAGGATGACCAATTACCCGTGCAAAGAAAAAGACCGAAGAGGAAGAGAACTTGGGACCTGTTTGAAGAGAAGAATTTTTTGAGCCAAGGATTTTAAATTATTTTTTTTATCAAATATGATATTTTGATAAAAACAATTAACTAAAGGAGTTTAGTAGAGTATTAGAAAAGGGCAAATTTGTCAAATTGTATTTTATTGCATTAATGAAAAATAGATTAGAAAGAATTGTTAAAAAAAAATCAAAATAAGGGAGGTATGCGTAATATCGCAAACCTCAAGGGAGGTTATACTTAGATTATACTCTCTCTATCTCATTTTATATGAGTTAATTTGACTCGGCACGTAGTTTAAAATATAAAGGAAGACGTTTGAAACTGGTGATAAAAAATAAGTGAGTGATAGATATTTGTGAACGTCTCATTTTATATGAGTTGATTTGACTCGGCACAGAGTTTTAAAAAAAACGTTTGAAACTTGTGATAAAAAAATAAGCAAGTGATAGATATTTGTGTGACTATAAATTGTTATTTAATATAGAAACGTGACATTTTTTTTAGGACGAATTTAAAAGAAAAATAAGTCATATAAACTGAGACAAAGGGAGTAATTAAGACAAAATCTATATATTTACATCTAATTAGCGTAAACATTGACAAAAGAGTAAAGTTTTACTTTATTCTATTTCATCAGTTCATTTTTACTTGTTATATTTAAATTTGACATCATTAAGAAAATAATGTTTGATATGATTAATTTATTACACTATTATTTTTTATACGAAAAATGGTCAAAACTATTCTTCAAGTATTCGAAATAGAGCAAATATACCCTTCAACTATATTTTGTCTCAATACTATCCTTTCCGTCTTACTATTGGATCACTTCTATCCTTCCATTTAATGGAATAAGATATGGCATTCAATGTGTAAATTATAATGCCACATAGACGTCCACCTAAGCATCCCCACCCACCCACCCCCACTAAATGATCCAACCTTGCCCCTTCACTTCCACCTTCGACTCCACAAAGAATAATTTCTCTGGCACTATATTGGCCCCCACCGTACTTCATTTTGTCCGTCAAGATTCGCCCATCCCCGCCTCGCCCTTTCGCTCTTCTGCTTCGTTGCCACACTCTCAGAACCCCTCTCGCTTGGGCCAGCCTTTTATCCAGTGTCAATTGGCCCAACTCTCTTCAATAACATTTGTCTCTTCTTCTTCAAAAGCTATATTGGACAAGTATCGATTTCTTTGACAGAGAATTCAATTGAGTTTGTTAAAACCAGGCAACTTGACATTTATGTGGAAATCATCGCACTGTCCATGGAATCGACGGTGTATTGGACCATCGAAGATGATTCACTGTTGCTGCTGTTACAATCCAATTTCAAAAACTAAAGGTTTCAAAACCTTTTCGCAACTTTGGCAATTTTATTAACCTTTTGGAAAAATAATTAATTTAGGAGTTGCCACTTAATTTTTTAGGAAATATTAAGAAAATCATTTAAAAAAAGAGTTTTTGAAAGGAAATATTTTAAATAAAACCAAAGTCGGGTAAGGATTCAAATAATCCTCTAAGAAAGGGTTTAAGCATCTTAGAGAATCCGCTAACATGCGGTTGACCGACGAATTTTAAAAGTTTGGCTAATTTTATAAAATAAAAGAAATACTTATAAAAATTCCTGCTTAGATAAAAATCTTTTGAAACTTACAAAATCTCAAAAATAATCCTAACTTAAAATTTTATCCATAGTCAAATTTTTGAACTATACAATTAATTCAAACTTATAAACATTGAACTAAAACTTTTCAATAACTATGAAAAAACATGAAAGGTTCTTAAGTTATTCTAATAAACTTAAATTGTCTAACTTAAAACGATTTGACAAGAGATATGATTTAAGAAATAACATTGATAACTCTGGTGAGGATTCATCTAGTTCAAAGGCAAAACAAACAAGAGTTAGTAAGATCATAGCAAACACACCATATAAAAAGAGTTAAATATAAATGAGAGAATAAAATTTGTGCTTCCTGGCCCTTACTCTGCTCTGTTCTGCTGCTGCTGGCGCTATTTTCCGACCTTTTAAGTCGAAGAAAATGCTATTATTCAGCACTTTAAGGCTGTTGCAACTCTGCCTCATTAATTATGGGTTTTAACCCAATTTTGCTCCTCGTTTTTCAGCCTTTTGAGGCGGTTGCAACTCTGCTTCAGCTGGTGCCACTTTCAGACTTTCAAGTCCAAGAAAATGCTACTCTTTTAGCCCTTTAGGCTACTGTTGGTGCTGCCTTCTTGGGTGTTTAACCCAATAATATTAGCTTCCTTTCAATCGGCTTAAAGGAGGTTGACTCAAAGAGAAACGAATGCAAGGAAGGGAGTCCCATTAGACTCGAACAAGAAGGTTCATGCACAGAAAAATGGTGGAAACAAAGAATAGCAAAATAATTAAGCGAAAACCAATATGACTTAATGACAAGCAAGTGATATAATTCAATCCAATATTAGAAGTTTAGTTCAGGAAGTCAAAACAATACATATGGAGCTACAGAAATATAGGACTAGCTTGATCACATAATTGTTTCCATTAATCACAACTCAACTTTAACTATAAGATATTAGCAACAGTGATTAACTTCAAGCAATAGAAATTAATGGTTGTCAACAGCCAAAATTTTAAAGGAATACAACTGAAGAAAACTTGAAAGAAAATCAATCCATGTTTCTATCAATATTCAATTTCTGACAAGACATACATACTAAAAGAAATCAGTTTTGGCAAAACAGAGACAAACTTCAGCAATACAATTGATGAGCAATTTAAGAACCACCAAGTTCAACATAGCATTTTAAGACCAAACATTTCGATGTAGAGGAGTAAACTACTTATATTCTTAATCATATGCATTTAAAGAGGGCAATGAGAAGGAAGGAAACCATCAATTGTACATCATGAATTAAAAAAGGCATGTGAGGATAAAACATTAAATAGACTAAAGAGCATACACTCCAGGTTCAAGAACTCAGCTAAAATAGAGAGATAACAGACAACAAATCAAATGGGCATGAAGATTAGACTACGGAATAGTCGCGGCCCTATTTTACATAGTGATTCCAACTTAATCAGGAACAACAATTAGAAGCACACACATGAAAAGAAACTTACTCTACTCATGAAACAACAAAACTGAAACTAAAAGATCACCCAAAATCAACATGAAGGACTTATACGAAATAGTCCAAGATAAAATAAAAAGTTATTGAATCATATGCATATTAATAGCTAGAGAAAAACTATCTCAAGAAAGCTAAACAAAATTTAAACATGATGAGATAATTAAAGAAACAAGAAACAGAACAAAAAAATAAACATAAGCATATTATTATAACACATCAAGACAAATACAAATTTATAGCCTCTGCCAAAAAAAACAATCACTACCAATCAACTAAAGAAGAAATAACATAACTGAATAAAGAAAGGGAGGGAAGATCATCTGGTTCTGGGCAGCAAATCGGACAACGAGTTTGAACGTGACGAATTCCAACACCACTCAGACTCAAAATAGCCGCGAATCAACAAAATTTCAGTGAAAAAAATTAAGAACGGCTAAAACACTTAGCCGGGTGTTCCTTTTGTCGCCTCCCAAAAAACTCCCTTGAACAGTGAAGACAAGGCCTATTTATAGGACCTAAAATCTCACGAAATTTGGAAAGATTTTCGATATGGGACTGCTGTGAATTCGAAATTCTTTTAGAAAGTGCTTGGAAACCTCGAAATGGTACTAGAGAGGGTAAAATCGAGAGAAAAATAATTGACAAAAAATAAGAAGGACGAGTCACCGTTTGAATTCGTACGCCTCGCTGGATAAGAAAGGACGAACGGGACATCTGTATGAAATTGATGTTCCTCGCCAAAAATTGGATAAACCACGGCTAGGACTCGTTGGAATTGCTGGGTTCGCTCTTCTTGTGAAGGAGAAGAGGAACGCGTGAGGGAGAGAGCGTGAGGGAGAGAGCGTACAAAGAATAGGAAAAAGGAGCGCGTGGAATAGAAATTTTTTAGAACAATAGGGAAATAATTAAGGGTGTCGGCTGGTTTATTGAGAAATTAGGCTTAAAATTGGATCCAAATAAATATATTTCATCGAGAAATTGAATTCGAAGAATGCGGTTCAATGTAAATTAAAATTAGTTAATCAAGCTTTTTAATTTAACAAGATAAAATAATTACTTTGAAATAAAAAATCGACTATACAATTAACTCATGAATTAGTTATTATTATTATATATTTTTATAGAGAAATAAAACATACTCAATTAAAACACTATTTATTGGTAAACTGATTTTCTCAAATATTCAATTAAAAATGAAAAAAAAAAAATAAAAAAATAATATGTATATATATATTATAAATATAAAAACGTATAATCTATATGAAAAATTGCAAAATGTCTTGAAAATGATTTGGAAGTATTTTTTTTCTCGAAAATAATTATTTCAAATTATATGAAATTGAAGAAGCTTGAAAATTAATTAAATTGTGGAGGGTCAAAATTGGGTGTCAACAGCTGCTACAGCGTTAACCATCAAACGGCCAGAGCTGTTAAGTTTGACTTCTTTTTTTTTTCTTTTCATTTTTGTGCCTTTTGATATAGCTTTGTTCTTGCAACCTGACGATTTTTATTACGATTGTCGTCACTATGTTGTTCCCTGACGGTACCGTTGTAGGGATCTTGCTGAAAATGCCAAGGGTGCTGTGATTTTTCAAACTATTGCTCCGAACAAGACAATGGGGCGTAAAAATCATCGACTCGTTCTAACTGTTGGCAGCGTTTAATAGTACAGAGGTTTATAGAAATCAGTGGATTGTTATGTTATTATTGTTATATGTGTCAATGTCGTTAGATGACACAGACTATTTACTTGATTCTGACAGCTTTGTGCCTTCTTCAACTCCGGTGACAATGGACATCCGTTATCCAGATGAAAGAATCAACGACTTTAGTCTTTTACCACCAATGTTCAGTTACCGTCTCCGGCAACAAGGAAGATCCGTTATCCGGATGAGATGATTAGTTATAATGCCAGTGTTTAGTCTCCTTCGCTGGAGACAAAGGGGTTTCTTTATCCTGATGAGAAAAAAAACGACTGACGCCGGTGTTCAGTCTACTGGGTCTTTTAATGGGTGGGGTGGATGTGCTTAGGTGGACGTTTATGTGGCATTATAATTTACACATTGAATGCCACATCTTATTTCGTTAAAAGAAAGGGTAGAAGTGATCCAATAGTAAAACGGAAAGACTAATTTGAGTCAAAATATTATTGAAGAGTATATTTAATCTATTTTAAATAGTTAAAAATTAGTTTTGACCCTTTTCCATTTTTAATATTATGTATTGAATGATGATTTGGGGATAAAATACGAAAAAAATTATTTAACCAAGAAAAAGTGAATGAAAAGGGCAATTGGGGACTATTCAACTCTATCTTATTAGTCATTGCTAACCACTCTTGCTGTCTTTTAATAGTAACATCCAAAATTATTGGTCCACTGGCTTTGGCAATTGTCCTCAGTCCAGTAGCCAGTAGCCAGCCACGCTTACTAAATATGACAAAAATAAATAGATTATCACAAGTCAAAAAGATATTTACATGCGGTCACCAACGACTATCCGTGTCCCATTTAGACAACAGCTATTACTTGGAGTAATAAGGAGGACTATCCTTAGTGACACGTCCAACTAGTTAAAATCTTTCTCTTCTTTTTCTGAATCCAAATAAACGAGTAGAGTGTAATTCCCTTTTACCCTTAATCATTGTTATATATATACGCGATGTTTGTTTTGATGATTACTTAAAATGTATAATATTGTATTGTTAAATTTCATTATTATGTAAAAATGAAAATCCCTATTTTATGGAACAATCGATTTGGCGTGTTCCTGTTGTTACTTAATTTATTTTTCTAATTATATCTTACTAATATTTCATAATACTATTTTACCATTTATCCTAAATTATTTAATCCTTATCAAACCTCTACCCTAGAATAATTAAGGTCATTTTAATAAATTTATAAATTACAATAGTACGATATGGTCAAACCAAACAATAAAAAATGTCATTAAATAACAACAAACAATACCATCTAGCCAAATATTGTATCTATCATACAGTACAATACAATATAATACAGTACATTATGAAACAATGGATAACAATGATCCAAACAGAGGGTCACAAATGAAATCTGAGACCCGAAGCAGTGCGTGGCAATTGCAAAGTCATCCTTCTCTATTTTCTCTTCTAAGTCATATTTACAAGTGGCAACCAGATGGAAATCAGATAACTGCTGACGAGGAGACAACTGAGCAAGTCAAGGAAGGTGATTGAGGCCACCACACTTCACATGACTCTTTCTGAGGGAGCCGTTATTTATTGTCTGAGTAAGTTAGGATCCTTCTCATGTCGGGTATGCCCCCCACTTGTTGGCCTGTAGGTTACACGCAATACAATTTTTTAGCAGAACACAAAATCAAATATCTTTAATAAGCAGCAAGCATCCACTACTTCAATTCTACATAGAACCTAAGTCTGGCAACGGAACCAGGAGGTGCCGGTTCCTATTCCGGCTTATACTGGTTAGTAGCGGGTCCGGGAGGGGTAATGGGACGGAAACCGGGATTTACCGGTTAGTCCCGGTCCGGTCCAATTCGTTTTTTTTTTTAAATCTTAATTATATAGCCGTTGGGCAACGGGTTTTGGGCCCCACCAACGGCTCTTTCACCCCCATAACTCTCCTTTACACCTCCCTACCCCCAAAGTTTTTTTTAATATCCCAACCTTCTAAAAACTACATTTTCATCCTTTTTTTTAATTATAAATACCCCAAATCTTTCATTCTTTTCACTCACAAAAATATTATCTTCTACTCTCTAATCTCTTATTCTCGTTAAAATTACGAATTTGGTATTTGGAAATTACACGTCTACTTTTTTAAGTAGACGTTTGGTACATTCGTTCCAACTCACTTTTCATTTAGTTATTTATTTGTTTGCATTTAATTATTTATTTTGTAAGTAATTAGTCTCTAGTCTCTACTTATTTATTTGTTTAAAACTTTGCATTACATTTTCATATTATATATAATTTACTCACTTTTTATATTTGAATATGGATTTCGGTAAAAACAATGTTGACAAGGGTAAAACAACCACAGTTGATTCGATCACTAATTTATGGAGCTCAAATTCCAAGAAATATAAAAAAACCGGTAGTACTTCTAAATCTAAAACTAAAAAAACTTCTCAACCATAGTTGAAATAATGCAAGATTTTAGTGACGACGACATTGATGCAATGGAGGAACTAGCTAATCAACCAATTCCAGAGCATGTTACTAGAGAAATATTAAATGATTTAAAAAAAGATTTCCTTGGTAGCATGAACTATTAAATTTAAATGTCTATTAGTATGAGTATAATAATTCGAGGTCTAATTCCTAGAAGATGGTTGTAGATTAGATTTTTTAATACTCTACTAATATTTTGTAACTCAACTTATACTATTTAATTAATATTAATAAAAGTATAGGCTATTCGCCTTAATTTTTTTTATTATTGTCTTGAATTTAAATTTTCAAACTTTTAAAGTGTGAAATTTAAAATTTTATAGTTTTAATTTAAATTTTCAAACTTTTAAAGGGTGAAATTTAAATTTTTATAGTTTTATAGTTTTAAAGTTTTAAATTAAATTTTCAAACTTTTAAAGGGTGAAATTTAAATTTTTATAGTTTTATAGTTTTAAAGTTTGAATTTAAATTTTCAAACTTTTAAAGTATGAAATTTAAACTTTTATACTTTTAAAGTTTGAAAGTTTGTATTTAAAACTTTAAAAGTTTAAAAATATAAATTTTTAACTTTAAAATTATAAAAAAATTAATATTATTTGAGTAATGTTCCTAATTTTTTAATTTTAATAAAAAAAAATTTAAATATAGCCGTTGGGACCCGATTTTCGGTCCGGTCCGGGTATACATATTTTTTTCTGGAATTACCGGTTCCATTCCGGTTTCGGTCCGTCCCGGTTCCGGTCCCCGTTGCCACGCTTAAATTAGAACCTCAACAATTTTACGTTGGAGTCCTTACTTTCCTTTATTTATTCATAAAATTTATCTGCACAAGGCTATCAATTGTCACATCAAGGAACTCTTATACCTAAAGTTAAGCGAGTCACTTGATTTCAGGTTCTGCAAAATTGTAAGCATCTTGATGAGCATATTCACCATTAACATTTGGAGCTATAACCAATCTTCTTATCATAGTTTCTTTATGACTTTTTCAAGTCCAAAAGCACAAAGCCGGTTGTAAGAGCAATAATGACAATAATAAAGGAAACACATCCTTCCCCAGTTCTGCCAGTAGTATTTGTCGGTGTATATGCATTTTACTATTATTAAAATAAAATATTAAGTGCATATGTTAATGGGTATGAATTGCGATAGAAGATGACTATCGATTCTTGTAACTTATATGACCATTAGTTTTTGTAACTCTTATGATCATTAGTTTCTTGTAACTCATATGACTATTAATTTCTTGTAACTTATGTAACATCTATCAAGTTCATCTACCCACATTACTACCCCTCACTCTACATATTGATTATATAGAAGACTTTTTCATCTATAAATAGTGACGTTTTTTCCTTTGTGAAGTGTAGTAAGAAAAATGTTCAAGTGTGAAAAATATTGTAGTGGATAGTAGTGAAAGAGAGAGTTGAGACACAGAAAATATTTTAAGTCTTCAACTATATTAACTATGTATAAAAGAGAGTACTTATATGTTGAAGGAAGTCCGGAGTTGCTTGAGTTGTACGACGTTGTTGGGCTGTTGTATCCTGAAGGAGACAAGTCAAGAGACATATTGCTGGATTGGTGTAGATTATGCCGTAATGGGCTTGAATCTCCTTAAAGAGAGCGAGATATCCACGTCTCAACCTAAAGATTTGTTTATTCAATTTTATCATTTTAGTTTCAACTATAATTTATATTTGTGGTATATTACACCAACAGTATTCAAATAGCTATGTTCAATGGACAAATAAGCTCACAAGTGAAGGCACAAAAATAATCGAGCATTTGGAAAGAACTATACGAGAACTACAGAAAGAAACTAGTAGTAAACTTACAGTCCAGTTAAAACTTTAATTGTGTCATAGAGAAACCATTGCAGAGTCGCAACAGGGCCCACAAGTGTGATTCGAACAGGAAGACTTCTCGTAAACAAATTAACAAGTCCAATCTCTTTAATAGCCTGAAAACATCATGTCATTTTTTACCAACTAATTAGATTTTTTCAAATACACTTGAATATCATATGTACTATTTGACAGAAGTTTTACCTGTCTAACTGTCTCAGCCTTTCTGTTGTAAAGAAACGAGACAATATTATCAGCGGGATTAGATATTACAGTGCCAACAGATCCAGCAGCATAGCCTGATAAGCATGTCACACCGAGTTGCTCGGCTCTTGAGCAATCTTCCTTCCTTCTCTGTATGACCTTCCGGTACATCAGATCTACTGAGTGCTCAAATGTCGAAAACATGATCATGGAAACTGCCAACAGAAGGGGAAGCACATAGAAAGTCATAATTACAATCTCTAAAAGCAGAAACCCAGACATTGGCAAACCACAGTTGGTAATGTGATTATCATATTGTATAGCGCATCTATATGCAGCAAGACTTCAAAGCCAAATTTGATTAATAATCACATTCTAGAAATTGTGAGCAAGGTCAGGCCACTATATTCTGTACTACGTGCAAACTTGTATAGTAGCCGATGATAAAGAAAGCCAGACAGTAAATGAAGAACTGAAGCAACAAGAAGATCCTATGCAACAGCCACATGATGCAAAATGCCACTTTTCAATGGTAAATAACAGATAAATTGAAGGGCAAGAAATCAACAGGATACACAAAATACACACTTATTACTCCACTCTATCCTACCCAAGGACACTGATATGAGTAAACTTAACCAGGCACAACACTTCTGAATGACAACATGAAGGAAAATGAGGGGTGGTGGGAGGGATGATAGAAAAGACTAAATTAAGTAAAGATTTTACATGGAAGATTACGCCCCCAAAGTGGAAAGAGTCCCTTGTAAAAGCTACAATGAAGCAAAAACAAACTTCAGCATCAATGTGCAAGGTGGATAGCAATAAAACAAACAATGCATACTTCTTGGACTTTACCCTGAAAGGCCTTCATTCACATACAATTTGCGAAATCCATCAGTTAATCCCCTGGCAAAATGAGGCTGAGTTTGGACCTGAACTTTGACAGCTTCAAAGGGACAGAGGGCCACATCAGCAAATACTTGAGCTGATGCACCGCTGAGGAAGAATATAACACTCCTACGTTGATCAACTAACGATTCAGAATAAGACCTTTTAAAGTATTCATAAAGACCAAATTTAAATCCTCCTTGAACTCCATATCCGAATAGTTTCCCTGACCAACCTCTCCAGAGAGCAGAATGGCCTTGCTCTCTCCATAGTGTTATAAGCCCTGATGAAATGCCTCGGTATTTGAGAGGGTCTACCTAAAGCAAATAAAGGTATTATCAAAACATACTAGATTAGGCAAGTTACTACCTCTTTTGCCACCCTTTAATTTTAGTTTGTTTGTCATGAGGCACATTGGCACATGAAGTTTACAGATATGTTACAAGAAAGAAAGTTGTGTGTTCTAGTGCAAGACTGTTGTAAAGAAGTCACGAGGTTCAATGCCTTGAAATCAAGACATGTGATCATTTGAACACAATAAATACAGGCACGTATACAGCTCTTGGAGTTTCCAGTTACCAGAGCAGGTAAAGAAAACAAAATAAACAACTAAACATTAGACATACTAGAAGAACGCCATCAGAAAGAATCTTAGAGTTGGAGTTTGTTTCTTAACATATAGGAGCAATTTATTAGTGAAGGTTTGCAAAGTACATAATTAGACAATCCATGAAACAAGTTCTCTTTAATCGTAGCTTCATAAATTTTATTCCTTTCTCTTTACCAGTATTAGTTGGAGTAAGTTTTCTTTTATGTTTTGATCTATTGAGTGTCAGAAGATGAACCTATTGAAAACAATCCATAAAACTAAAGAAGATTGTGGTGTTGGAAAATGTGTAGTTTGCTATTCGACCTCTATAGATAAGAAAGATCCACAGTATACAACTACTAGAAAACAGTCGCACGTGCATCTAAATCTTATGTCACTGTCATAGCACTTTGGTGATCTCTATCAAACAACAAAGTCAACATACAGCCATTTATTGTAAGTGAGGTTCAAAGTATCTTTACACTTTGTTGGGATGGTTGTTACATATGGTTTCATGTTGTATCATACTATTATCACACCAAATTGTTCTGGACTTTTCGTCATTATGTAACGATGGATTTAAGAATACAATACGATAAAATTAAAGTAACTGTCAAAACAAATATAGTATTTAAACTAACAATACATGCACAATCCAAACAAACTATTGACATCGAGACGGGAAGCAAATGTTAAGCACTAATTAAGTCTTAAGGAAGATGATTCAAGGCTAAAGGGATAAGTAGTTGTAGAAAGGAGACAGGAAAAGAGGACTTTAGGGTTTTTGAAATCCAAATGAGGGCAGATTTGCGGTAAATTGAATAATTAAGTCAGAGAAAAATAAATTGGAAGTGTAATTACCTGCATGTTAACCTTCAAGACATCGAGAGGAGTAATGGCGAGATGAGTAATGCCAGCGCTGAGCATTCCTCCAGCGGTACAGAGACCGTAATACCCAGCCGAGAACTCCTCAACCTCGAACACCCTTTCACCTTCCATTTTCAGCACCTAATTGATTAGCAGAAACATGCTATATATATAGGGGTGGTGGTGCTCAAATAAAACTTGGAAGTTTGGAGGCCAAGAAATTTCTATTGCTCCAAAAATGTCCACGTTTCTCATGTCAACCAGCCGCTCTACGATGTATACATGGGATGGGAGACTATGGCCATCAAATCCAAGGTCATTTATGGGCGGAGTGACCGCACACCTCAACTAAATAGACAGCTAATTTCACTACCACTTCTCTTTTTATTAAGCTACCTTTCCTACTTAATTTCATACATAAATAATACATTATCACATCACATTTCATATAGACAAAAATTAAATAAATTATTGATATTAGGTAAAAAAGTTAAAAATTAATGTATCACTATCTCCAAAAATAAAATAAAATATTAGAATATTACTTTAACTTTAAAAAAAAGATAAAATAAATGTATTTTTGACACTTTACTCTAATTGTGAAGGGTAATTTTTGTAAATAATTATTTTTATACAATATAAGTTATTTTGAATACACAAAACCAAATAATACATAAAAAATAATCTATGTATAATTAATACAAACACTATTAATATACTCTTTTAATAACCTAACCGTTTTTATCCTAAGAAAACTAAAGAGAGAAAATTTATATTTGTTGCCTATTACATTTGTACGGGAACTTCCTCTGTTCCAATTTATGTGACACATTTCACTTTTCGAGAGTCAAATAATTTAAGTTTGACCAGGTTTTTACTCATGGAATCTTCAAATTTTTCAAAATGAAATTTATATATTGTAAACTACATAAAAAGTACTATAAGTCACAATAATTGATAATTTAAAATATTTTAAAAATAGATTTATTTGAATATTAAAATTTGAAGTGTATCGAAAGTAATAGAAAAATACATACATGGTTTTTTGGTGGGAAAATGGTAGATGGGCCCATCAGGGATAATAAATGTAGTATGATTTTGAAACCCAGAAGGTCAATATGCTTAATTTCCCCCAGAAAACAAGAAAAATATGTCCACCGTCATTTCACTCGCCGGCGAACACAGTTTCGAGCGTTATAATCACTTATGTTGGATTCTTATTACTATTATGTTACGTATTAGTTAAAGTAGTTACTTTTTCTTTTTCTTTTAGTATAATATATAGGATGATGCAGAAGTAGCTGGAGATTCACCGAAGACAGATTAGATGCAGAAGGGACATCCATCAATAATCTATTTTTTTTCACTACTACTATTAAGTATTTGTTTACTCGATAATACCTACTTTAATTTTCCCTTTCAAAATCATCAGAACAGCGTGTTGGCAGGTGTCGCACAAAAACAGGGCTCTGAATTAAATTAGTACAGTATAATTTTTTCTACTTCACTTGCTTTACTTTTTCATTCCTTTCCTAATTCCCAAAACCAAAACCCTGTTTTGTTTTCTGAAATTCAGGTGCAGCTAGCTTGATTTTAAATCCGACGATCGACAGCTTCCTATGGTTTCTGATTCTTCTCTCAAACTTGTCAAGTGATTCTGCTTTCTTGAATCCCCTTTTCCTCCTCTCGACTCACTCACTTGAACGTTTTTAAGGTAAAAGCTTCATGCTTGGTCTGTGTTTTCCATTGATGCTTACGCCACCTCTTTTTAATTCTACATATTCCAGTTTTAAAAAGTTGCTGAATCGCTCTAAGTTCTAACTATAACAAAGTTGGTGAAATCTTTTTCTCTTTCTATTGAAAGGTATCTATAATCATCAATAAGAATAACCAGCAGTGTTGTGTTGTTTTGTTTGGTATTTAAAGGAAATGAGTGGAGCTGTGCTTGTAGCGGTTGCTGCTGCAATTGGCAGCTTTTTGCAAGGATGGGACAATGCCACTATCGCTGGTAATCTTTTCCCATATGGCCTAGCTCTTCAATACTGATTTTTTTTTTCTTTAGTTACTTGTGAAATTCTACTTAACACTGCTAGTAATCATGATGTTAGTCCATATTTCCTCTTAAAATTATTGTTGTTTTTCAATGCCATCCGGTACCTTGTGCAGTCGGTGTCTCTCATAATTTTTTTCAAATTTGGACAAGGTTATCCATTTTTTATTTTTTCTTCCCTTATATGTTACTTAATGATATCTTTGAATTGGTTATAATTCTCTACTTATTTTTGTTTCAAAATACAGGGTCCATTCTATACATTAAAAAGGAATTTAATCTAGAAACACAACCTACCATGGAAGGACTTATTGTTGCCATGTCACTTGTTGGTGCTGTCTTGATTACAACTTGCTCTGGTCCAATAGCTGACTGGCTTGGCCGTCGTCCCTTGCTCATAACTTCTTCGGTTCTTTATTTTGTTAGTGGCCTTGTAATGCTTTGGTCTCCAAATATCTATGTTCTACTTTTGGCAAGACTTTTGAATGGGTTTGGAGTTGGTTTGGCAGTTACTCTTGTCCCTATATATATATCTGAAACAGCACCACCAGAGATAAGGGGTTTATTGAACACTCTACCTCAGTTCACTGGCTGTGTTGGCATGTTCTTTTCATATTGCATGGTTTTTGGCATGTCGTTGAGGAGCTCTCCCACTTGGAGACTGATGCTTGGTGTGCTTTCTATCCCCTCCATTTTGTATTTTATATTGACAATATTTTACTTGCCCGAGTCCCCCAGATGGCTTGTGAGTAAAGGGCGAATGCTAGATGCAAAGCGGGTCTTGCAGAGGCTCCGTGGACAGGAAGATGTCTCTGGTGAGCTCATGGAATTTGTATGTGACTTTATTTGTATCATAAAATTTGCAAAAGATATTGCAACCTAGAACTAATGCATCCCCCCCCCCCCCAAAGATATGAATATGATCTAGCATTTAGATGGCTTTTCATAAGCAATTTGGCGTATTTCCTAGAGTCAAATTGTCCCACAATTAGTTCGCATCTTGACAGGTACACTAAATTGATTTTTTCCCCTTATAAACCTAGCCATTGAAGATCGAGTAATACGGCTAGTTCATCATATACAAAAATGTGTAGAAAGTGAGTTCAGAATTGGATATATCAGGTAAACAATACTGCCTCAAAAAGAAAATAAAAACTAAAAACAAGTGCATATGGATGTTTCGGAATAACAACATTTTCTTGTTATTATAGGATGGCTAGTTTGTAACGGAAATTTCAAATTAAGGACACAAATAATAGGAGGTGATCTTAGTCATTGAATAAAAATCTTTGAATTTTTTTTCTTAGTCAATGAAAAAATTAACTTGATTGTTAATTTCTATAAAATTCATAATACTACTTTGCTGTTTCTTCCTCTGTTTTTTTGAATTAGCTCTATAATGAACGTAATCGGTATTTAAGTCATTTGAGAAGTGGATGATTTATCAATCTTCAAATTTAGAACTTATCCTGATCATCAAATCTAGAGAAAGATTTACACCTTTGAAGCATCAGATTTTGAACTTTTCTCAAGAGTACTTTAGCATGATATATTCTTTTACTGTTGGTTTTTAAAAGATGCTGCAGCAAAAAGGTTTAAAGTATTGATTTAAAATGTCTCTCAATGATTTTATTTAACATAAGTTTTGTAACTACTAAATATTTTATTTAGTACTAATGTAGTAAACAGGTTTTTAAATCCCAGTTAAAAGTGTTACATGAGCTGGCACAAGAGGAGTATGAGATACTGCATCTTTTATAGGTGTGCTCCCCGAATGTTCTCCTACTTCTTGAATAGTTCTTTCTTGACAAATTAAAAGATGCAGAATTTTAAACTTATAAAATAGCAAGATTGATAATGTTGGATTTTGATACATTATACAGTATAGATTGATAAGGCACTCAAATTGGGGAGTTCGGATTTTCTCGGACAAAGATGTTGTCATGGTCTTTCCGTACTTCCTAAATTGATTTTATTAATAGTAATAATTGTTGAATTGCATGACCACCTCATCTAAAAACTTAAATTGTTAGAGAGGGTATACTTCTATTTTCTTAGTTATGCCTTTAGCAGGCTTGCTTATCTTTTACATGGGGCAAGCGCGTGAACTATTCTACGTCATTTAGTTCAGTATTCACCTACGCATATAATCGGAACAGTAAATTTGGTGATTGTACTTATTTGGTTCTGTAAAGGTGGAAAAAGTCATGGAGTTTTTCATGTAAGATGCATAGGACATTTTGGCTTTTGCACTTAAAGTATATGTAAACTTTTCATGTTTCTGCATTTGGCTTTAGTGCTGGTCGGTTAGTTTATCAGTGATCATCGGTCTCCTAAGAAAATGGCAAGGTTACCATCTGCCATGTATCAATAATGGCACAACTTCTATTTACAGGGGAAATGGCTTTGCTAGTTGAGGGTCTTGGAGTTGGTGGCGAAACATCAGTGGAGGAGTACATTGTTGGCCCAGCAGATGAACTTGTGGAGGACCAGGAACCAAGTGCTCAAAAGGATCAAATTAGGTTATTTAGGCCTGAACAGGGACACTCTTTGGTTGCTCGGCCTGTCACTGGGCAAAGTGTACTTGGTATTGCATCTCGCCAAGGAAGCACATTTGCACATATGCCCCTCATGGACCCTGTTGTCGCTCTGTTTGGCAGCGTTTATGAGAAGCTTCCGGATGCAGGAAGCAAGGGAAGCATGCTCTTTCCACATCTGGGCAGCATGTTTAGTGTTGCTGGAAATCAAACAAAAAATGAAGACTGGGATGAAGAAAATCTTGCCATTGAGGGAGACGATTATGCATCTGAGGCTGCAGCTGAAGAATCTGATGACAATTTGCAGAGCCCACTTATATCACGTCAGACAACAAGCTTGGAAAAGGACATGGTTCCGCCTCCATCCCATGGAAGTATTTTTAGCATGATGCAGGGTAATGATGGTGAACCAATTGGCAGTGCTGGCATTGGTGGTGGATGGCAGCTTGCTTGGAAATGGACAGAGAGAGAAAATGATAATGAAAAGAAGAAGGGAGGTTTTAAAAGAATCTATTTGCATGAGAGTGGAGCTCAGGGAATTCAAAGGGGATCTTTAGTTTCTCTTGCTGGGGGTGATATGCCTGCTGGTGGTGAATTTGTCCGTGCTGCTGCTTTGGTTAGTCAACCTGCTTTATATTCAAAAGATTTGATGGATCAACATCCTATTGGACCAGCTATGATTCATCCATCTGAAGTATCTGGAAAAGGGCCTAGTTGGAGAGATTTGTTTGAACCAGGAGTCCAGCATGCATTGATTGTTGGTGTGGGGATTCAAATACTTCAGCAGGTAATCGCTAATATTACTAGAAAAGAATGTAACTGCTGTCTTTCTTCCTTACATTTCCCTGACAGTCTTTCTCTTTTGCAGGTTGGTCGCATTCCCTCCTTAAATATGGATTTGAAATCTGTAGCTTTCTTGCTATGTTTTAGAATCTTTTGAGTGTTCATTTGGCGCAATTGCTGTCTTAACAGTGATTCCAGAGATCTTATGCAGCTAAGAGTCAACTGGGAAGCATATTTATTTCTTCAAGAAGTGTAGTACATAGATTCTTTCCCAACCTTGTTATTTGGATCTGCTTCCCACCTTCGACCTAAATTTCTGTTGATAGATTAGGAATTTGGGAAAATTTCTCTGCAGAATCATAAGAGATTAGACTCTCCATCTTGAATTGAATCGTATTCAAGGGATAACATGGATAAGTTGTGATCAGTCATGATATATCTTGAACATTTCTTATAGATCGTGGGAACCAAAAAAAATAAAATAACTGGATAACTAATAGGGCGATGTGTCATCAAAAATAAATAAAAATAAAAAAAATAGGGCGATGTATGGTCAGTGTTCACAGAGATGGATATTGGTTAAAATTCAGTCAATGCAAAGTGATGTTCAATGGTGTCAGTTTTTGTAAGTAGCATGAACGAAATATAATAGCAGTGATTCGTTGGTGACATGCCTATCTTTCCTTTTTTGATATTTGTAGAAGAATTGATGGAGAAATTTCAGGCAGGCATGGTATATTCATTATCTGAAGAGAGGGAGTATCCCTATGCTTCATGCTGGTTGTTGATATATGAAATACTTACACGTGCTGCTCGTAGTACTAGACCATTGCCCTTTATAGCCTCAGATTTAAATATTTCTTTTATACCTGGTGGTCAAGATTATAACTTAATTTAACCTCCAATTAAATACTGAAATAACACTATGTTTGTGTAAAAAGTGACGTAGAAATTTCAAGTAGACATGGTATATTCATTTGCCGATAATAGGGAGTATCCCTATATTTCATGCTGGTTGCTGATATGTGAAATATTTGCAAACGCTGCTCGTACTGCTAGACCAATGTCCTTTATGGCCTCGGACTTAAATATTTCTTTTGTGCCATAATTTAACCTCCAAATATATACTGAAAAGACACTAATTTAAAGATATTCCTACTTCTAATATCTTCCTGATTTTTCTTTTTCACATCTTGGTTTGGCATCCTTGAAAATAATGCTACTGTCAGCTTGGTTATTAGGACAAAATATGGTGATCTATGCTATATCAAAATAGTGTCTGTTTTTCTTTGAAGCATTCTTACGTGGAGTTGTTATTCATGCAGTTCTCAGGAATTAATGGAGTTATGTACTACACTCCGCAAATACTTGAGCAAGCAGGTGTAGGAGTTCTCTTGTCAAACTTAGGCATCAGTTCTGCTTCTGCATCTCTGCTGATAAGTGCAATCACAAATTTCTTAATGCTCCCTTCTATAGCCGTTGCCATGAGGCTTATGGATATCTCTGGCAGGAGGTAACTTCCTTTTGAGTAACTACTATGGAAAAAGTGAATATGATGTTTTTCATACGATGCTGCTTTAACTAACCTCCCAATTCACTCACTTCTCCTCCTAACTCTTTAGTGCCTTGTCCAAATGGCTCATAGTATTTTGGTTTGATATCTCATCTCCAATTGTGAGGTGTTTCTCTTCACCCCCTTCTCTCTTAAAAGGTCTAAGCCGTGTGTCAATAAACGTGCCTGGAATTTGGATTCAATGCATCTCCACTGCATTAGACTGTTTGCTAGATCGAGATGGAGTGATGGAGATATAGCAAAAATTCTGCTCTAATAGATGGAAGGCTGGGCGTGCTTTGCCATTGTTAGCACTGGAAAAATATAATGGTAGCAGGATTTAGTGGGAGGCTTCCCATTCAAACCAGGGTCTGAGCATATAAGGAAAAAGAACCTTCCCATGCACTAAATTATAGTCCTCTCATGACGGGAGAAAAGATTCAAATCCCTTCAATTTTGCTGTCTGACCTGCTTCAAGTTAGAGTACTAGAGTACAAGCAAGTTTCATTGCCTCTCGGAAGCGTTCCGGCTCATTTTAAGACGAGCTCTCTCATACATCTTTGTTTGTACGTTTTGCTTTGGCAAATGTAGAAACTTCTCCTCCACAGTGCTTGTCACTGAATAGACCTTAGCATCCTTTTTTGCCCTCGTATGTATAGTAGATTTTAGCATTGAATGGTTACTTGTGCGTAAGGCTGAATAAGAAGTGAGTGGATGCTCTATTGTCCTTATGTTCCAGTCCTGCAAATCTGATTACTACCCTTGCCTTTCTGTGTATTGTTGTATTGCAGGAGTCTGCTGCTAGGCACAATTCCAATCTTAATAATAACCCTCATTGTTTTAGTCATTGGAAGTTTAGTGACTATGGGGACTGTTGCAAAGGCTGCTATATCTACAGTCTGTGTTGTTTTGTACTTCTGCTCATTTGTTATGGGGTTCGGGCCCATTCCCAACATACTCTGTTCAGAGATATTTCCAACTCGGATCCGAGGAATATGCATTGCCATATGTGCCCTAGTGTTCTGGATTGGGGATATTATTGTTACCTACACACTACCTGTCATGCTGTCTTCTATTGGTCTTGCTGGTGTATTTGGCATATATGCTATCGTCTGCGTTATATCATGGATATTTGTTTTCTTGAAAGTGCCTGAAACCAAGGGGATGCCTCTTGAAGTGATCTCGGAGTTCTTTGCTCTTGGTGCAAAGCAGGCTGCTGCTGCTGCTAGCGACTAATGTTGACCGTTTGACAACATGTTGCCTTGAATTTGCTTTTGTTTGAAGGTTCCATTCTCTGATAAAGTGGTGTTTGCTATTCAGTTTTGTGAGTTGTTAGAACAGTAAAAAGATTTTTTAAATGAGTTATAAGACCCGTATCCTGTCGATTGCAACTGCAGTTTCCGCATTTCTATGTCCAGTTATCCATGTTTGGCTTGAGTATTGGTCAGTTGATTAGTGTTCATGCGCTCTGCTGAAATGCTGCAAAGGTGTTCGTTCGCTTTGATCTGTTTTAAGTATAAATTATGGTGATTAAACGAAAAAACTTATGAATCGCAAAGGTCCATTAATCACTATTATCTCCTTGATCGGTTGGCCTGACAGTTTTGCATTGGATGTCCTCAGTTCCTTGCACCACATATTTCAAATAAGTATTTGTTTATCAAATTGCTCATTATTTCAAATAAGCATTTGTTTATCTAATTGCTCATTATTTCAATGTCAAACTTGGAACTATGAGATTTAAAGTTTGAAGAACAATTTTTTACTGAGTTTTCCAAGTTATCATGTTCATACTCTTTTTCAACTTGTCTTAAAACTATTTTTTTTCAATTAAAAAAAAAGTAGTAACCAAATGCATTCGTCACCTCTTTTGTGAGGTATGTTGAGGAAAGAAAAAAAGAAGGTATACTATTACTAGTGCGGAAGGTTTGCAGCTGTTCTATCTAGTGCAGTGTAGCTCAAATATGAGCAAAATCAGAGTTGAGGCAAATGGAAGTTCAATAAGATCCTTCAAAGTTAGCAGATGTTGCATGGATAGGAAGGATGCCTTAAAGCAAAATGAATGCTAGTATATAATTTTACTAAGATAATGCAGATTCTACTTTTAGATGAGTTGATAGCATTCACTCTTCTTGCTTGCATGACAACCAAACAGCACTTGAGGCATCACGCAATGCCCCTTTTTCCTGCTAATGTACATATGAAGCGGTACAATTATTTGCCAGTTCAAGCAGCGAAATGATCAGTCTCTGACGATCACAATCCCTAAGCATATGGGAACAAACAGCATGACAATTAGTGCAGAAATCATATGGGTTGGCTACTGACAAGCCTGGCACCAATACGGTCGAGCTTCTTCACCATTGCCAAGGCCTTCAGCTTGCCATGTTCCAGAAAAGCCTCTACCATTCTTTGCCCAATCTCTCTCCCTGTCTCCTCATTGTCAGTCACCGCTACTGCTGTGGGCCCAGCTCCGCTAATGGTGCAGCCAAAAGCCCCTGCTTCCATTGCTGCCTTCTTCACTCCCTCCATTCCTGGAATTAGTGGTGTTCTCCTTGGCTCCACTATTTTATCGGAGGACAGTGCCTTACCAAAACCAGACACGTCTCCCAGCAGCACGGACGCCACCAATGCACCTGCCTGACTACAGTTCCAAATGTGATGGGACATGGTTATCTCTTGCGGCAGTGCCTCCCTCATTTTCTTTGTTGGGGCCTCAAATTCCGGATTCGCCAGCACAAAGAAGAGGTCCTTTTCATGAGGGAAGTTCAACTGAATTAATTCAAGAGGATGATAACTCCGGATCAATACGAAACCCCCCATAATAGCAGGTGCCACATTATCTGCATGGTAACCAGAGACCTTGGATTCCGAATCTAACCCAGCAAGCACGAGGTCAGTCAGGGTCAGTGGGCGGCCAAAAAGCTCGTTGACAGCCACGGCAGCAGCAGCTGCACTAGCGGCGCTGGACCCGAGACCACTGCCCAAGGGCAAGCCCTTGTGAAGGGAGAGAGTTAGGCCCACCGATCGAATGTTGAGCATCTTCATGACAGAGATGGCGGCGATGCCAGCGCAATTCCAGCGAGGGTTTCTTCTGAGCTTCTTTCCGGCGCCAGATATGTCAGAAATAGAGACCTCGCCAGGGTGGACGTTGGGGTCAAGGCGGAGAGTGACGAAGTCGCCGATGCCGTCGACAGCGCAGCCAAGGAAGTCGAAACCAGGGCCGAGATTGGCAACGGTGGCTGGAGCAAAGGACTTGACAGAGGTGAAAACGGGTGGGGGCTCACTGCGGGAGTGAGCGGAGAGATTTAATCTGAAGGAGGGATTGGCATTGCGATTCCGTGAGGAGGAAGAGGTGATGAGCTTCAAATTCAGGGGAGACTGACATAATACGGCCATTGCAACAACTAACAGTGTTAGATAAGGTGCTAACATTTGGAAGGTACTCAATCTCCTCCTACTTTATTTACTCATTTCTTATACCATCAATATTTGGTTTATCAAATGTAATCATCACTATTAATCTTTGATCAAACCAATTATTTATGGATAACTAACATTTTAAACAAGAAGATTTTTTTTACCATCTGTTAAAATTTGTGCACCAACTCAAGGTAACTAGACCTGAAATGTTGATTGGTGTCTTTGTGAGGAAGGTCCCGGTGAACAAGTCCAGTCATAACTCCGAAAAGTATGGCTAATGAGCTTGCTAAAGTGCCAGGTATGGTAAATATAGCTTTTTTCCTCAGTTCCCTTTACAAATTTGGAAAACATTCAATGTTAAGGGTCATATTGAGAGTAGACCAAAACGAGCTCTACTAACTAACCCTTTGGCAACCCTAAGGGTGTAACAATTTGGTCCATACACGATATTGCATTCTCTCTCTAGGTAACATCATTCATCCGTACTCTTATGGAGGTGTACATCAATGGCCCAAAACTTAACATCTTAATTGTATTAAGCTACAAACTTATTGGATAATTCTTCAAACACTAGATGTCCTCTACACTATCTGTTGTTACATGATAAAAATAATAATTTGAATGTACAAAAATTTGAAATGAGAAAGGTAATTCCAGTCTCTCTTTTCATTTCAAGCTTTAATGACCATTGGCATTAGCTAATGGAATCAAGGGTTTTCCATTTCCATCCGCTTTCTTTTCAACCTATTTGCAGATATCTCTGCCTTCTCATCCGCATAAGACAAGAACTTTTTAAGCCTTACCGAATGTGATATTCTAGTTCTACTAGTAGAACTAAGTGTTAATTCAGGAAAATGTTGTTTGAACTGGTGCAACATCAAGCAGAAATATACAAGCAGAGCAAAACAGCAAGTAACTCCAGAAATGAGGAATAAACCCCAAAAGCTCTTTAATGGAAGTTGCTCTGAATCTGCTGCAGAGCTCTGCCCCCCACAGACTTTTCTGTTTAACCACTTCTTGCGGATCTTCTCTAGCTCTCCATTCTCAGACAATTGCAAGATTGCCGTTGACATATCAATGGCTAAGGGGGAGTCTCTCGGAAATGCCTATAAATTAATTGGATCAAGGTGTCAGCTTATGTTACAAGACTAGCTCTTTGGATAAATCATTTCATTCATTTTTCCACTCATGTCCATGTAATATTACTTAACTAAATAAAAAGTGTTTTGGTAAAATCTATGAGTAAGGAAATTCTTACAAATCCCCATCCACTTTTGGTGAACTCTGGGCCAACTTTTTGGAACCCGCAGTAAGTTGATAAAAACAGATCCACATATGGACGCTCATCAACCACAGCAGCAACTCTTCCTTGTTCAAGGGCATCAGCATATTCTTCTGGTGATCCAAGAGGAACAAGCCTAGACTTTGCAATGTTAACTTCTTCAAATAAGTAGTTCTCAGCAAAAGAGCCTACCTGATACCCAATTGCATAATTGCTTGTTACCAATGATTCAATTCCTTGTATAGATGAGGAGAGCTGTTGAACCGTTAGAAACGATGTCAAGCTTGCAGTATAGCTCGACGTAATTATCAAGATTACGAATAGCCATATAAGCAGTACAATTCGACCCAATGTGCTCACTGTGTTTTCTCCTGTGAGTTTTTTACCAAAAGTTAACACTACAAATTATCTTGACTTTTGGAAAAAAGAGAAACTAGATACTCACTTGGGGCTCCAAAAATAGTTGAGAAACTAAACCTGCAAACGAAACATGGCATACAAGGAGATGAGTTCAAAATCCCAAAGAGAAATATGCATATTATGAGGTTGGAACATAAAGGAAACGCAAGAAATCAAATCAAAACACTGCTCTCCGTAGCTTTTTGGATAGGATCCTAGTACTTAAAACAGTAGTATTAACTTCCCAATAAGTACCTAACAGGAAGGCATCAACTCACCATAAAATTGTGACCATCTGCTTCTTGGGTGGGCCACGAAATTCATCATTAAATTTGTGCTCTAGTATCCACACTACGGTTCCCACAACAAGGCAAAAAGCAGCTATAACTCCCCACGTCAGGGGAGTAAATGGCCGCAGGAAAGCCCAAGCAATCGATCTTATCTTCTTCACATGTACCACCACCACTAACCCTGAATCTGCATATGGTTGACTAAAATCCAATATCTTTGTGCGGTTCGTTACAATTGTAATGTCACCCACTGCAGCATCAAACACCTATCATGGAATAAGAAAAAACAATGTTACATTGATTGTTAAAAATGCATAGCGTGAATATACTTGCATTGAAACTCACATTGGCTGTGATCATGTTTACTAACTGACTGTAGCTTGGGTTTTTGTGTCCGTCGCCAAACATGATGAATTTATGTGGCACAGGGTATGGAAGACACTTTAAGGCTGCAAGGAAGACATCTATGCTGTATCCACGGACCACTCCACTTCCTTCTTCTTCTGAAACAAAAGCTTTGTAGCTCACTCTCCTTGGGACTCCAATCCTTAATGGCCTACCATTGTCTGGAAATATCCATCCACGTGGTCTCTTTGTAGTTTTCCCTGGCCATACAACCTGATCCAACAGTTGAGTGGAACTTGACCTGTTTGCTGGTTTGGCATAAAGAGACTCCGGAGGCACAACGGATAGCCCAGAGTAGTTACACCAGTATCCTATTTGCCTCAACAATCCTTTGCCAGCTACATTGAGAACATCAAATGAGGGACGGGGCATGGATCTATCTGGGTTAAATGCAATGGGACCACTTACCCCAGTCATATTGGTCTTTAATATGTTACTAAGCAGTTGGTTACCACCATCAAATATGCTGAGAGCAGCAAGATTCATTGTCTTTCCAGCAAAACTGTTCAAATTGGAATCATTTGAGTAGGTGATTTTGCCTCCATGATCGAAAAACTCTTTGAGTGCATGGGCTATCATCCAAACAGTATCGTAGGCATATAGACCATAAACATTCAAAGCTATGGAGCCATTGCTCAACTTGTTCCACCTTGAATAAAAAGCCCTCTTCTTTGAGGAATCAGGCGTGTGGGAGCGAAGGGTGAGAGCACCTTGTATAGAGGTAGCCACCTTTGGTGAAACTGAAGTTGAATCGAGGGTACTGGAAAGCCAAGAAGTAGCTATCCAAACATATTCACTAGTCATCATTCCAAGGTCGTGGGCAATCTCAAAGACCTTGAGACCTGTTATGGATAATGTATGTAGAACAATAACTCGAGATTCCATTGACGTGACCTTAACCAACTGGTCCACGATCAGGTCACGACTAGATATAGGTTCAGGGGGAAGTATTGCCTTGTATGATATCTTACAGCGCCTCTCAGCAAGTTTATCACCTAGAGCGGTAATACTATTTTTGCCTTGATCATCGTCTGAGAAAATAGCAACGACCTCTCTGTATTGAAAATAACTTATCATGTCTGCTACAGCAGTCATTAGAAAAAGATCGTTGGGAGCTGTTTGAATGAAGTAGGGGTACTGTAGAGGTGATAGTGTTGGGTCCAATGCTGTGAAAGATAGGAGGGGGACATGGAGTTGGTTGACAAGGTGAGAGAGTACATGGGCAATCACAGAACTTTGAGGGCCAATTACAGCTACAGTATCGGTCTCCATGAATTGTAATGCTGATAGATAGATAAATAAATAAATTAAAGAAGAGTACTGTGATTGATTGAATGATATAGTATAATAAAAGAAAGAATTTAGAATATTATGAAAAGATACCTCCAATGATCCCTAGGAATCCGCTGTAGTTTGAATCATGCAGGGTGAGAGCAAGTTTTCTTCCACCGAGAAGTGAGGGATCAGAATTGACGTCTTGAACAGCAGCTTCCATGGCGATTTTGGCAACTTTGCCATTTGTGGTGCCAAACGAAAAGATGGCTCCGATTTTCACCTCATCAGTTTCTTCTGAAGATTGTCCAATAAAACAGAGGAATACAAACACAAACCACTTTATATTCATGAATATTGAATGAAGGGAACCAAGTGGTGAGTAGTTGAAAATGAACTAATTGTGTGATGTATCATATCATGCATGATTGTAAAGAAGAAAGTGAAGTTTAATCCTCAAGTAAAAGAAAAGTAGTAGATTATATGTGTAGGGAGGTAGGTGGGAAATGGAATGAGAATACTTGAGTATAGAGGAACTTCCCCTTAATTAATTAATAGTAATAACTACCTAAGATTACTCGGTTGGACAACCACTCCACTTTAATTTCCCCCACCCCCGCATAACAACATAAAACATAAAGATTAAAAAAGATGATGTGTTGCCGCTCCCAGCAAATTAAAGCATAAAACATACTGTAAAACAAAACAATGATTTTGTACCATATTTAATATTGGTGTTATGTGGAATTGGAAGAAATAACATTTGTAAAAAACATTAAAAAAATTCCTTTGCTTTGCTTTCATTGATTGGTCGAATGAAAAGCATTTTGTCCAAAATTATATAAGCAAAACGTTTCAAGCTTACACTAATCTCTAGTGACGACAACAATATCGAGACATGAAAATTGGAAGCAGAATCAAATGAGGTCTTCTTTTGTTCGCTTTTAATAATATTGTACAAATATTAGAATTTGTTTATCAACTTTAAATTATATAATTACGTTTAAGTTTTATTTCAAACTTTGACAAAAAGAAATAAAAAATCAAATCCCTTGAAAATTCAATTAGCTTTATTAGATTTTTAAGTTATAGACTTCTAAGAAATTTACTAACTAATAAAATATGACCTCTTTAAAAAATGATTATAAAGATGAGTAGCTGTAGAGATTCAAACCTGCGCGTCTAAACTCCATCAGAGAGCTTCCAGCCACAGTGGCTTATTGTGTCAAAGGTGTCTAAAATATTAAATTAACCATTTTAAACAGCATTTTACTTGAATAAACGATATAATTTTTCGATAAAGGGTATCCAATTGACACCGCAGCTCCACCCCTGTGTATGTATGGGCTTATTTTCTTTTCCTTTACGTGAACCATAAAGTAGTCAAGTCAAACAAAAGGATTTTACTTTCGAGAGACTAAAATTGTTGGTGAAAAATTATTCCAAGTATCATGAAAATGGTATTAAACTCCATTTAATGGCACTCCTATGGTATGATCACACCCACTGCCTTCTCTTACATATATATATAAATATTCACTTAGCTACAAGGTAAATAAATAAAAGTTAATAAAAGACAATGATAGGGCACATACTGAGGTGGTAATTACATGATGAAAAAAATTTCACCCTCAATATTATTAATGTATGTAATTTATCATAATTAAATAAATAAGATGAAAACACACCTCAATTAACCACAATTAGGTTACAAAATATTATACAAAAAACACATCTTATATCATCAACAACTTAATATAAACATTGAATATTAATAAATATTTATCTCATTTTAATAATCAAAATATTTAAAGTTTAAATATATAGTAACACATAATATTCATTGTCATCCTATCATAACATTATTGAAAAAGCAAGTTAGTTTAACATTTTTAAAAAGTTATTTTAACATTAGACGTAGATGATAAGATGAGAATAATAATTTTACTTTCTCTACTAATATAAACGGCTGTATTAATTTCTTATTTCTTTATTTTTATCTTACTTAGAGTAGTACATACTAGAAAAATTTTATTACGTTAGAGAGTAGAGACACAACCAACAAAAGGTGTGTACAACTTCATTAACTTTTTGACACATGAATAAATTGACCATTTGTCTACTTTAAACCTATAATAAAATAACAAAAAGTAAATAATCTTTATAATAAATGTGAACCCCATTAGTAACAATAAATTCCACTAATCATATCTATATAATAATATAAAGCTGGATATAGAAAAGGTGATGTGGCACCTTTCTATGGCTAGCATTTGGATTTATCCTTTTTCTCATTTTTTTGACATTTTTTTTAATTTTGAATTGCATTTTTATTTCATTTCTGCTACTAATTAAATGACTACTAATAAAAACTTCATAAAACTCAATTAAACAAAAGATGGCAGTAAAGGCCCAACTGAATCTGACTGCAGCCCACATTTTGTCATTCCTTCATTAACCTTGAAGGATTTATGAAAATAAATAGATAACAATAAAGATGAGATCATGGAAATAAAATAAAATATAACGTAAAAGAGGAATCAGAAAAGGGCGGGCTTTAGAAATGGGTTAAATAGTATTAATGATTATTATTAAAATGAATTTAACATTCAACTAGGTACAATTAAGAGCAACTTTCACATATAGCAAACACAAAATTCATATTTCTATGATATAGCAAACTTTGCATAATTGCGCTCCATAGCAAACATAATTATGTATATTTCGCTATACATATACAAAAGAAAACAGTTGTATAATATGCTTTGGTATACATATACAAAAAGATCAATTGTATAAAGTGAGAGAGACGAGTGAGCGAGCGAGATCTGGGGGAGTGGCAAGAGAGATCTGGGGGAGTGGCGAGCGAGATCTGGGAGAGGGGAGAGAGGGGAACAAAAATATATGTATATATACAATTTTCACGCATTTTATACATTTGTGTTTTTGTATAAAGTGAGAGAGGCGAGTAAGAGAGCGAGATCTGGGAGAGTGG
>JAJOOS010002357.1:0-30678 GCA_029582725.1 Solanum chiquidenum
CCACGCTGACGGAATTTTCATCTGAGCGCGTTTTCCAAGAATGTTGACCAAAGTCAACCCTAAGCCAAATTTCAAAAGTTAAAACGCCTAATCGCACCAACTCACACTGAAAACCTCGGGAGTCATGCCGACCATGCTTCTAGCCTAAAATGACCCTTCCGGAGCTGATGAACTCGTCAGAATTGGATTCCGATGTCATCTTCTTGAAATTTTGATCGAAAATGATCGTTCAAGGTTCATAAGCTCCAAAACACTAAAACTCAAATTATGACCAAACGAACGACCAGGTGACCGAACTATCAGTCCCAGCAAGTCATAAATGACTTGGGGTCGCTATAGGAATGCTCTAAACGACACATAAAAGGCAAGACACAGAAATGACCAAGAGGGTCATTACAATTTTGTTCATAGCTTTCTTTGTGAAAAAGATGTGAATACAAATATTTCAAAAAAGTGAATTTTGCTCTCGGCCGGTAGAAAAGCATTTTCTGCTTATCCATGGGATCGTATTAACTATGATACTACAATTAAGCATCTATTGAAAGCAGTGAAGACTATTGATTGGAAAACTTCCAAACTTTATGACTTTCCATGGGCCTTTATGGTAAATTTTATTTTATTTTATTTTAGTTCATATATATATTATTTCATTATTTTTGGGTGCTTCCAATATTTTGATCTCTTTTTGTAATAATTTTATGTAGTGTTGGGCATTTGAGGTTGTTCCTTTCCTCCAAAAGAAAAATAAGGTGTTTTCAAAACAAGTGTCTTCACCGAGGATTTTTCGATGGTTTTTGGCGACTAATAACAAATCAGTTAGCATTAATGAGTTGTTTGATCCCCCTCAGGACTCGGTAAGCATTATTCTTTAAATATTTTTAGTTAAAGTAAAATTGTTATTGCTTTTCTGTTTTTGTTGTAGCCTTTTCAACAAGTGTTTTATTTGTTTAATTAGTTGCTGTCAATTGTTGAAGTTATTACAACAATTGCTGGAACAATTAGAACAACTGGTATATAATAATATTTAAATGCAACAGTTGCTTTATCACATTTTAATTATTATTATTTTTGCATGTAGATTGTGCATCCATGAATAATTCCTACATCTAGTGAAATGGAAATGAAATTTTTCACTACGTTGTGCCTAAGATATTAAGCAAGGATGATAAGATTGAAAAGCTTGAGATGGATTTGAATGGTGTTGTGTCTATAAAAAGAGACATCATAATTGATAAGCATAATCTTGATGTAGGAGGTGGAGGAGCATTTTCTCCAATTGTTGAGAGAGTTTTTAATGGTGCTGGTGATGGAGGAGGAGGAGAAGTTACTCCAAATGTTGATAGATGTATTGATGGTGTTGATTTCGAAAGAGGAGGAGACTCTGATGATGTTAGTGGTGGTTTTGGAGTAGGAACATCTTCTTTGATTGATGAGAATGTTCCTTGTCTTCAAGAAACTCCATCCACTAAGGAGACGATACATTTATTGAATGTCAGAGTAGAGTCTTTAGAGAAAACTATTGTCACCATGAATGCTAAGATGAGTCTTTAGAGAAAGTTATCGTCACCATGAAGTCTAAGAGAGGTATTAGGCCATCATCAAAGATCTCTCATTCATATACTCTCGACTATGTTAAAAGAACAAAGAGATAAATTTCGGAGGCATTGTCAAGTGCTAGAAAAAAGAAAAAGGGAAAAGTGAATAAGATCATTATCGAAAAAGAATTGGTGTCCGGAGATAGTAAAGGTAAAATTATATTCTAATCATATTTCTAAGATTTGTCTTGTGTTATATATATTTCATTTTTACATGTAAAATTCATTTTTTTAATATTACAGATGAAGGGGTTAATATTGCAGATGAAGGGGCTGATTCGAATTCAAAAAGGAGTTAAAAGAGTGATGAAGAATGGGCTGCTTGTGAATATGTATTTTTACCACTATTTTGCTAAACTTTTAATTCACTTTTGTTGTACATTAGTAAATATGGTATTTTGAAATTGATAAATTGAAGGGGCTGCTTGTGGATATGCATTTTTACCACTATTTTGCTACACTTTTAATTCACTTTTGTTGTACATTAGTGAATATGGTATTTTGAAATTGAAAGAATTGAAGGGGTTGCTTGTGGATGTGCATTTTTACAACTATTTTGCTACACTTCTAATTCACTTTTGTTGTACATTAGTGAATATGGTATTTTAAATTTGATGAATTGATATTTTAATCGAAAAAAAGAATTGTGATGTTGTTAGTGAACTAGTTGAAGGTGAGGATTTGACTCATCCAATTGTTGAAATTCTCTACAGCAATTAAACAAGTTATTGTATTTTTTACAACAATTGCTGAAATTATCTACAGCAATTAAGCAAATTGTTGTACTTTTCATAGCAATTGCTATAATTCTCTACAGCAATTAAACGAGTTGTTGTATTGTTTTACAACAATTGCTTAAATTTCTACAACAAGCACGAAAACTATTGTACTTTTCATAGCAGTGGCTGAACTTTTCTACAGCAAGTATGAAAGTTGTTGTACTTTATATAACAATTGCTAAAATTTTCTTTAACAAGTAAGAAAATTAATTGGCTAATTGATTGTTTATTGGTTGTAACACTCATATTTAATGATAAATAGAGTATTGTTGATTTAATTTTAAAATAAAATTTATATTAGATAGTGATCTTGCATAATGAAATAGTTATTTGAGATACCAGACGATCAATTCCATTACAATTTCACATGTAATCAATTTATAATGAGTAATTGATTATTTTTTGGTTGTAACACTCCTATTTAATGATAAATAGAGTAGTGTTGATTTAATTTAAAAATAAAATTTATATTAGATAGTGATCATGTATAATAAGATAGTTATTTGAGATACCAGACGATCAATTAAGTAATTTCACATGTAATCAACTTAAATTGATAAATTGATTGTTAATTAGTTATATTAATCATATTCCATGATAAATAGGATAGTTTTGACTAATTTTAAAAGAAAATCTAGAATAGCTAGTAATTTTATTTGAATATGCTACAACAAATAAGTAAATTGTTGTACTTTTCATAGCAAGTGCTACAATTTTCTATATCAATTAAACGAGTTGTTGTATTGTTTTACAACAGTTGTTTAAATTTCTACAACAAGCATGAAAATTATTGTACTTTTCATAGCAGTTGCTGAACTTTTCCACGGTAAGAAAGTTGATGTACTTTATATAGCAATTGTTAAAATTCTCTACAATAAGTAATAAAGTAATAATAAGAATAACAATAAAATCAAATATGCTCTCACAATCGAAATAACAACAATTAGTACCAATATAGATAAGATCAAATGTGTTCACAAATAATAACAACAAAAACAACAATTAGTACCAAAAAAGATAAGATCAAATATGTTCACAAAAAACAAGAAGAACAAATGTGTTTTTATGCAACATTTCGCTCGGAGCATGTAGTCCTCTTGTGACCAATTCTTTTGCATAAAGAACATTTATTTTTCTTCGTTGAAAATGATTCTCGATTTCTTTATGTCTTTTTGAGGACCTTCTTTCAACCTTGCCTGGCTCAACAAACGGAGAAGATATTTTTCTCTCTAAAATCTCAGATAGGAACTTTCCAAGTTTCTTCAAATGGCACCGATTTAATTTCCTCCACATATGCAATAAGGTATACCTCTACTTTGTAATACGAAGAGGAGTACTCATAAATGTGTCCCATAGTCATCACCATATTGGCATCGAAGTGCTGCCATAGCATGTGGACAAGGTACTTTGTCAATGTCAAAGACTTTACAAGTACAAGATTTGGCTATCAAATCAACTATTGCAACTTCATCATGACCGGTGACAGTATACTTGTAGTTGGCAGTTTGATGGACCAATAGTTGTTCCCCAGATTAATATTTTTTGCAATGTCTTTTTCTATCGAAGGGACGAAGATGGTTGGTGCATTAATGAATTTCATACGCCTCTCATGAAATTTTTCTGCAAATCGCCTGTTTATTGCATCAAATAGAGCAGTAATAGGATATTCTCTTTCATCAAGAAACATTGAGTTAACCAACTCACCAATATTTGTCGTCATAATATTGTACTTGTAACATATAAGTGTCCAATAATATATTATAAGTATGTGTTTATAACTGTTGTATAGTTTTTATAACAATTGTTGCATATTTGTCAGCAGATGCTGAAATAAGTGCAGCAGTTACTATAAAAAAATTGCAGTAGTAGCTATAAAAAACTACAGTAGTTATACCAACTATCAATAATAACTATAATAAATTTTACCTATTTCCGGAAAAGAATGCCCTGCTCCATCGGTGAAATCCAACGCGTTTAAGATGTATGGCATCCTGTGAAACCAAATTTGTTATCCGATTAAAATGATCACTGAACACATCAATATTATATATTTTTGCCGCCTTATAAAAGTGGTAGACAACACTCGCATTGTGAAAATTATTTCAAAATTTTCTCCTAAGTGCCTCATGCAACAACCATAATGAGCTGAAGGAAATACAATTGAAATCATCTCTCTAATACTTTGATGTCTATCAGAGATTATGCACAATTTAGGAGTATCAACTACAAAACTTCTCAATTGCTCGAAAAAATATCGATAGGAAGCATCACATTCAGAGTCTACTATGCAAAATGACACCGAAAAAATATGATTCTCCGCATCCTGTGCAACAGCAGACAACAACACACCACCATATTTACTTCTCAAAATGTCCCATCAACAGCTATGACTTTTCTCATTTGTGCGAAATCAAGAATCCAAGCTCCATATGCCACAAAAAGTATTTGAACCTGCCATTTTCATCAATCTTCAACGCCGTTTTACTTCCCGGATTAGATGTCCTAAGCATATGACTATACGCATCAATCACTCCATATCCATGTTCATGTGTCCCTCTTACCAAAGACTTTGCAATTTCGATACCCATCCAAACTTTCCAATAACTAACCTTGCATCTCAATTCAATACGGATAAAGTTTTTCAAATCTTTTGAAGATGGACCTTTACCTTCAGGATATCTATCTTTGAAGTATGCTCTAATGACTTTTGTTGTGACGTGTGGATTGACTCGTAAGATGTTCTGAGCCACATGTATGCATCTTTTCATACTTTTTAATATAAAATCTATCAGAATTTTCACTTTCACCGCTCTTAGCCATCACTTGCACTCAAGATGCTCACATTTGACACAATACACTAAACACGAATTAATCACTTTCTTCAATCTAAAATCTTTTTTGACACAAGCAATTTTCAATAAAATATCTAGTTCTTGTTTATTCTTAAACGACGTATCTTTGTAAAAACCTGTTCCATCATCTTGAGCATGACTGCATTAAGTTAATTAATTATCAGCTAAAGCAAAAATTAATTAAGTGTACAAAGAGGATGAACTTTTAGAAATAAGTAAATTTATGAGTTTATAGTACTTACCTATCAACAACTTCACCAATAATGGGCAATCTATTCCGAACTTCAGGAGAAAGAATATGTTGACCTTCACGCTCTTCATTCGGAATATTCATATTCATCCTACCACATTCATCGTTTAACACTTGTTGGTGATCACATAAATCATGATTCTCCACCAATCTTTCAACCATGTAGATCCTTAAAACACCTCTACGTTCATCTTCCAAATAAGTACTTAAACTAAGTTGATCATTTATCTTAAAAGGAGTCGTCTTCTGCTTTTCACCACAACTATGCATGTAAGTGATCACAATATCTTTCAACTCACAATTTAATTTATAACAAGTAATGATTTTATTCGCAAAATCATCATATGCAATATCTCGATGCACAATCATCGCAATTATCGCTGTCAATTCTTTACTCTTTCAACGCCAAATATAACGATTGTTGGACTCGACCCATTCACCATTACAATCAACTGGTACGACTATTCTATCTCCCATTAATGATGTTGAAGATACCTGAAAATATTGTAACTTAGAACTAAAAATTTGAAAATAAAAAAATATATATTAAAATATCACAATTGTTGTAAGTTATTTAGCAGCTGTTGAAATAGATATAGCAGTTGTGGCAATTTATTCAACAACAACATTCAGCAATTGTTGTAAATTACTGAAATAGTCATATCAGTTGCTAAAAATTATTATACATCAGTGGCAAGAACAATAATACAAAAATTAAATTTTTAAATGAATAATACACACAAACAATACTATTAACTTGTTAAAATGATTGAAAATTATCAGTTAAGAAGTAAATTCTAAAGCTTAGACCTTTTCAAAGCACATGTTAAATTAAAATTTGAGATTTTCCCTTCTCAAATTCTTCAAATAAGAAATCTACAATAAGTTGCAACACCAATAAAGAACAACAAAAAGAAGAAGAAGAAGAAGAAGAAGAAGAAGAAGAAGAAGAAGAGGAAGAAGCGCTAGTGATGAAGATTAGAAGCAAAAAAAATGTGAAAAGAGCGGGACGTTCGGAGAGAACAAAAAAAATGATTTGGGGGTTTTCCTATTTTAGAAATCAGGATTTTACTTAAATTTGGGTGAAAGTGTAAAAACAAAAACTTGAGGACCTATTTAATTATTTTTTAAAATTGATTAAAAATTTGTCACCAACACTTAATAATTAAAACTAAAGTCACTCTTTTTACATTTCAACACTTTTTTGTCACCTATAATTCATTCTCCCACTTAACTACAACAACAAATTAACACAAATACAACTAAATAATTACAACACACAACACCAACTATCAGCAAAATCGAATAATTTCACTAACCCTAAAACAAACGAACAAAAGAATATATTAATACTCATAGTTTCAACATATTAGCACATGCAACAATAGAATCTAACTATTTCACTAACCCCATAAGAAAAAACTTGAAGAGCAAAAAATAAATTAAAGAAAAATACCTTACATGATCGAACTTGTTGAAGAAATCTAGGTCCAGAAATATAAGGAAAATAAAAATAAAGAAATATAATGAGTATATAGAAATAATATTTGGCGGGTGATGAAAAATATTGAGGAAAAATGTGGGTGATTAATGGACTGTTGCAATATAAGTTAATTTTTTGATACTTGTTACCATAGATGATTTTTTCAAATACTGTTGTTATCTATTGCAAGTCATATGACTAAATCGAGTCAATAGGCAACAAAACCTTTTGACAATAGTCATAATCGTTTCACTAGACATGTTATAGCAACGATTTTGTAATGGTTACTAGTAAGTATGTTCCCATGGGTCCAATTTCTGTTAGTGATCTAAATCCACACCTGGATATTAAGATATTTATATTAAAGTTAGAACATTTTTAATTTGAATGCACATTAGAATATTAAAATATGTATATTAAGATTAGAACGTTTAAATCTGAATATTAAGATTACGATATTGAGATTAGAACATTTGAATTTAAATACACATTTGAATATAAAGAGGTTATATTAAGATTTAAGATCTGAATAATAAATAATTAAGACAGATTGTTTTCTCAATATCTCATATTTAAAAACTAACTTTATTTGAAAAATACAAAATTTAAGTAAAATACTAATTAATCTAATATTATATTAATTAAATATTTCTAAAAATATAGTCGTCGATCGTGGTAGTAGTAACGGTGATGGTTATGGGTATTGACTAGCAGTTGTTATTGGTGGTGGTATTGGTTGATGGTAGTGATTGTAGATAGTAGTTAGTGGTGATGATTTGACCTGCAATAGTGGTTAATGGTGATGATTTTGGTTGTGGCATTAACGGCTGCTGATAATTGTATTGGATGATAGTAATAGGTAATGATAGTGATTGGTAAATAATGATAGTTGACAATATATAGCAAATGTTTGTCGATAGTGACGGGTGGTTAGTGATAATTATGTTGGATGATAGTGATAGCTACTGATAAAAGTATTGATTGATACGATAGCTAGCAATATATAACAATGCTTGATGATAGTGACAGAGGAATGTTATGGTAATATTGGTTAATGATAATGATTGTAAATAGCGGAGAGGATAGTGATTATGACAGTATTGATTATGGCAAAGAGTGATGGTTATGGCTAGTGAGTTGGTGATAGTTGATGATAGTTTAAAGAAAGGATTATATCAATCTTTTAACTCAACGCTTGCGTCAAACTACCAAACATAACAAGAGTTTCTCAAATTTGCTTTGTAGTAGTGATACATCAATTTCTAAAACTCTTTTTTCGCTCAAATACATCAATTTGCCCTCACTGAACCTCCGTAATATCTAACAAGTCGAGTCTTATGAGGTCATATAGAACACCAACACATAGAAAAAGGGCTGAAGAAACCAGTCCATGACTTGACATCGGTAGAATGTTACCTCCAATTCCATGTATGTTCGATAGAGCCAAAGATACCCCACTGATCGAAGTACGCCGATTACCTCCAAACCGTACAAGACCACCATTCATACGGCTTTCTAACTTAACTTTTTTTTCTGGTCGTTCCGCTCTGTCAATCGATAGTAGTATAAGAGATCGGTAACCCCTTTTTTTAACATAAGGGTTCCTGCTTCCTACCCATAGTTAGCATATTTGTTGACGCATCACTGACATAGAGTAAATTATTGTATCACTAATATAGATCAAATTTCGAAAACTATTGCTATATTTGGTAATTATCTAAACTATCATTATGCTAGGTAATTGCATCATTCTATCACTATTTTAAAAGTTTCCCCATTGCTACTAATTTTTCGAAAGCATTTTTATTGAAATATTGATTAAAGGTTTGCAACTTATTCCAAGACGATCCTAAACACTTCCTAAAGTTGCCCAATAGGCACTAGAAAGGTTCAAAACTAGAATGTCCAATAGTGTAGAGTTCTTCCCAACAGCATCAGCAGAAAAAAACAACTTGATAATTTGATTTTTCCAGCAACATATTCTTGTCGAATCAGAGTGTTTCAGGCAAAAAGAGATGCTAAAAAAAATATAAATCAAAAAGACTCGTGAGTGTATCAAGCAGCAACATATTCTTGTTTAAGGTTTAATGAGTACTTTTCACATAAATAGTAACACCATAAACTCATGAAACTAAGAGCAAACAGATGATGACTGCAGAAGTTCCCCTAAAGTTCTTTCTATCTCCTGTAGTGAAAAATAAAGAGTCGTCCTCGCAGAAAACTACCACCAAATCCCCAAGTTACAACATTATGATTATTAACCAAGGAAAAATAAAGTTCATTACCGCCCCCTTGATACAGCGTGATTCATATCCTCGATTGAAGATGGGAAAAGCTCAACGTAACGACTTCCAAGTGTCATTCTATCCTTTGCCAGGGCTGCTTTTGCATCGTCAGTGCTTGCAAACTCTACAAAAGCTTCTCCAGTTGGCCTTCCATCAGAAAGAAATGTCACATGAATTGCATCCTCAGTCAACGCAAAATCTTTGAAGAAATCCATGATGTCATCCTTGCCAGCAGAAAATGGCAAACCCCTCATCCGCAAAATAGACGTGACTTCATTCGGGTCTCTCCCATCCACTGGTTTCTCCAGTACTCTGATAAACATGTAGTCATCAATACATTTGCATGTTAAACACAGTCATATCAATACATTTTCATGTTACAAGAGGTTATATAAACTCTCATTTACTTCAAACAGCACAATATCAGTAAAACCACCAAGAAATATGCTTGAACATATGGTGAATGCATGGGGAAGGTTAGGTACAATAAAGGCAAGGACTAGGAAAGTTGACAGGTTCGCTGAGTCATCTCTGATCCCGATAATTCAAAACTCGAAAACTTTCTGCCTGTAGAGTGAATTAGTATTTCTGATGCTTTCATTAAAATATATAGGTATTGATTCTGATACAGTGCAAAAAGATATGTCTTGAGATGTTTGTAGAGATTACATGGGCACACTTGTTAGAAATCACATACTACATTTTTGGAAGTTCAGCGCAAGGAGGTGTAAAACTTAGGGAACAAATAAGCAGCAGACTCAAAATAGAGTCAAAATTGACAAAATAATTCTTTGTTACCTTTTCAAAAAAAAGAAAAGGTCAGTAAATAATTCAGAAAACCTCAAGACCAATCTTCAAAATCAATGTGCATTGGAGGGGGCTAACCCAAGAAATGACGATCGGATAAAAGCGAACTTATCAACTTCCAGGAATTCTAAGAGTTGAGAAAGGCAAAATGCAAGACAAAAATCAAACAAAAAGGAGGTTCAAGCATGTTGACCGCTCTCTCAATTTTTCCTACATGCCAACTCATTAATGAGCTCCAAAGGAGATTAGTCTGTTTGTTTCCACATGCACAACCATCACGCTGTACAGAAGGGGGGAAACGTGAGCAACATGTAGGTGGAGCATCATCCACCAATTGCTCTCAGTAAATCCATTTCCTTCCTCACTGTTCAAAGTCTCACATGGTTTTCCTTAGCTACACCTATATTCTGGTACTGATAGATTTGGTGAAGGGCCTTAACCTTCAAAGTTGTCATCAATTTCTTGACGCCAGAAAAAAATGCAGATAGATGCTACTAAAATATTCTAAGTTCATACATATAAATTTCATAAAGTCGCCCTCCGTTTCTCTAGAAAAGCGCTCTCCAAAGTCGTAGGACACATTATAAATAGACATGTCTTCACTATTGCAATGCAGCAGGTCCACGCTAGGAAGATTATACAACCTAACTAGCATCACAGGCGATGAGTAGTCTACCAAATTTACAGAAACCCCTATCCCCATCAACCAGAGCTAAGCGGTATCTTCCTCTTTGTCATGGTATTCACTTCTGGGATTTTCTCCCTAATGAGTTCCATCACAAGATGTGCTTTCGTCAGGGAAAGCAAACAGCTAAAAGATCATTGAAGTCATGTATATGTTTGCAGACATGATAAAAACAACAAAATCAACATGGCTAATCCCCTTTTCACAAGGGTAGTTTATCAACTAAACTATCAACTATTTCGGTGGAATTGTACATACAGTCTACAGACCAAAGGTTTTCACCATGAACAAAATGGAGTATCACTACTAATATATGTATCATTGCAACTAAAACAAAGCTTCAAAAATCATCTGCATAAAGAACATGCTAACAGTAAATACAGAAAGGGAAGGCTTGCTGACAAACCCTATCAGAAACATAAACTAGAAGAGTTATCAGATATAACTTTGTATCTTGTCCACCCAAAGATAGTTAAAAATACATTAAAAATGGAACCAAGAGAAGAGAAAGAAAACCTAGGGGAAAGGACCCTTCTCCTCCAACCATGAGGTTAGGAATTCGAGTGACCGAGATGGCAACTAGGGAAAAGCCACTATTGGCCCTTGCCATGGGTTGAGGGGAGGCATTGTTACCAACAACTGCAGAAATAATGCTCAACCCTAAACTAGTTGAAATAGGTTGTATGAATAATCTATATCCACTCTGCTCCTTTTCGACTCACTTCATCACATTAACAACTAGAAACTATCAAACCCCTAATTTTTAACCTAAACTTAGGAGACTCACCTCAAACAAACATAATGAACTATTTGTCAAGATGAACTCTCATGTTACCAAATTTTGTGTTTGTTTTCCCATTCCGTCTAATGTGAGAAACATATGACAAATAAAGAGAAATTTCTTCAGGCAAGATGGAGGGAATGGATAAACCAAAATATTATTTGGTCGGGTCGTTAGAAAGTAAACAGTGGATTAATTAGAAAAGGAAGGGGATTAGAGAGGAGTATCGGAGGGGGCATTGGAGGCAAAGAATCTCTGATTACATAAAAGGTGATTACTGTCCAAAAGGCTTAGAAGTTTATCAAAGGATAAAAGGGCTCCAAGAGACTACAGGCGTCAAATGAGTGGGTTGGGCTGAATTTAAGAGGGTTAAAATGGGTCAATCATTCACCACTCAACAATCAATTCTTTGCACTCACAAGGTGTGTACATCAACCTAAATCCTCTAAAACAAAGCAATGTTGTAGTGACATAGAAGGACTACCAATAAATAATAAAATTTAGGTATTTAAGTTGTTGAAGATTGAATAAATCGCTGACAAGAGAGAGATGTTCTAGGGGTGAGAGCTCTGCTAGTGCATCCGTAAGGTTGTGCGATGGAGTCACCAACAGGAGAAAGAGGGAACACACATATAGGAACCTAGGGGTTTGGGGGCAGTTTACCCCCTCCCCAAAAAACAATCAACAACAGAACACCTATTTCTTCATAGGAGCCAGAGAAGCATGGACAATTTTTTGTTTTCGTGTTGAGTAAAATGGGTCAATTTATAATCAGTAGAGTTTCTCCTGTTTGGGCCATGATTTCCATCAACAAGAAAGTAAATAAGTTTTGTGCAGCTACCTTGTAGAGTGTAGTGTATTATTTAGACGTTGAGGAAAGAGAGAAATAGGAGATGCTTTAAAGGACAAAAAAAAACACTTGACTACACAAATTCTTCTTGTTTAACATTCTGAATTTTTGGTTGAAGTACGAGAATATCAAAGGAAAAGATAATATGAGAGGTCTTTTAGTTATGCTCATTGGAGCTATAACATGAGTAACTTGTGTTGTAATTCCTTAGTGCTTGTTCGTGAATAAAACATGGGAACAGTGAAAAAGTTAATTCAATACAGCAGGGCCAATGAAGCAAAGTCTCTTTAACTGCTAATGTCAAGAGACTCTTCTTTTGCTCATCCCAGCAGATGCAAGAAATAGTAGAAGAGGACTGCCACTCAATTTATTGCTTGATGCTAGTAACACTGCAATAGAATACTTATGATGCATAATACTGATATCAAGAAAAATAACGCCTTATGCACTTGGCTTTGGAGTCCATATAATGATTCTACAAAAAATTGTGCCCTTTAGAACACTGTTATTAATAGCTATCATTTCATGCTAAAAGCAATGAAGCCATGCAAAATAAGGGGTTAACGCTTCAAGAGTGGAGAGTGTTGCACTTCAAAAAGTGTGCCTTCCGAATAACAATGCAAAAATGATCCAAAATAAGCAACATGTTCTTTGAATCTCAATTTGAGGAGCTGAATTAATAATAGAATTCTGGATAAAAGTTTAAATTAGTTATAATATTAGCAATTTGTTTATTTAGTACTCTACTATATTGATAGTCTCTGTAAAATGTAACATTAGATACAAGGGGACATTAATCAACAGAGGGATACAAAAGTTGGCACCAACTACAAAAAATTTAAGCTCAACATATAGTCTACTGGCAACTGCAATTGGTTGCTTGACTGTCCTAGTGTTGACTGATGACTGGTTGAGAATGCCATTGACCCAATGCTTAAACTTATTAGTCTCATTTACTTAGTCCTCCATCAAGACACAAACTTCAGAGATGTCTTCCTCACATATACCCATTCCAACTATCAAGAGCAGTTTTTAAAATTTTAGAGACTTGCACTAATAGAAAAGCAGTAAAAGGCAGAGTCCCCAAGGATTTGTTCTAGTAGTACGAAGGCAGAGTGTGATGTGTACTCTGGCGCATGTCACAAGTTTGAACCCTCAACAAACAAAATACAGGTATTTAAGGATAAGGATAGGATGGACTCATTATCCACCGAATTTCGAATCATGTGACAGCTGATACTCCATTATCTAAGAAGAATAAATGTAAGGGTTGACATCCAGGAAAACTAATAATTATGAGAGAACTACTGGACAATTCACTCATTGTGAAGAGTATTTATCTTTCCTTATTGTCAAACAGTGCAACTGACCAGGTGAAGTGACAAGTGAAGGAAAAGGGTACTCAAATTATAAAAGCACAAAATGTATTCCCCCTGGTTCATCTTATATGACAGTGTTTTCCTGGATCTAAGAAATGAAGAAAGAATTCAACATATAAGCTAAAAAAAATACCAAACATACCGAATGTACCATGAGAATCGTGTGTTCTTCAACATCACAAGTCATCCATATAAGAAATGTCATTAAGCAAAAAATGTGAATGCTAAAATGAACAGAGTTTGTAAAAGTAGGTTAATAGAAAGGAGCCAATCAGTCTTTCTTTTTCTTTATTTTTGATTGTTCTTTCTTTCTTCCCTTTTTACTATATAATGAGAAAGTTGCCAAACTTTTTTAACTGAACCAAAATGGAAAGAGTGCCGTATAAAATGGAGTGATGCAGATGTACTCTTCAAGCATCCTCATGCATTTCTCAATCCACTATTCCTTTACAAATAATGTTCCAACTAAATCAATTAAAATTATTGAATTTGGTACCATTTCATAGGGAAATACCAATCATCTAATTTCCATGTAATTGCTTTTCCTTTATAGGAAGTTAGAAAATTCTGGAAAGACATGCTCCATTTCCCACCAAAAAAGACTTTCTTTAAAAACAGGTACTACAAAACTTGCAGAAATTTTGAAGGAAGATAATGTCTTTTGTTTAGCCTTCACTTCTATTCAAACAAAGACATACAATATATTTTTCCTATTAGCCTACTTAACTGTGAATTTTTCAAAAAATATGCAACTGACAACATTCTTGACATCCAACAAAGTTTAACGAAACACCTGTCAACAAGTGTGAAATTGTGATTAGCATTTCATCTCGTGGTAGTGAAACTATAATTGGTACAGTTTTAAAAATTGGATGAGGACGTTTCGATCTGCATTACATTACATGGTAGAACAATGACTCTTGCTCTACTTTTCCTACCAGTATTGGGGGGGGGAGCAAGGAAGAGAAATCTCGCAACTAAACCAATGATTATGGTAATAGAAATGATATTACCAGATGGAGAGGATGAAGCATATCAAATACTAATCTAAAATGCACAATGGAGTACTCACCTGCCCCTTGAAACTGCTTCCTCCAACTCCTCAGACGATGAAGCGAAAAGCTCTATGTAGCGATTCCCTATTGTCATCCTATCCTTGGCCATTGCAGCTTTTGAATCATCTGCACTAGCAAATTCAACAAATGCTTCCCCTGTAGGTCTACCCTCAAAAGTAGCTGTTATATGGATTGATTCTTCTGGAAGTTCAAAATCTTTAAAGAAATCAATAATATCTTCCTTGCTAGCTGAGAATGGCAATCCCCTCAGCCATAATACGCCAGTGTGTTCTGCAAGGTCTTTGCTTTCATCAGAAGATCTAGCCCTCGGAACTGAACCACCACGAGAATCATAAACTTCATTGGCTATAGCCTTATAGTATTCCTCCTTCTTGCTTCTGAAAACCTCAACATATCTTCTTCCAATATTCTGCCTGTTTCTCTGAAGAGCAAAATCAACTTGAAGAGGGTACCCCAAAACACAGTATGCTTCCCCTGTAAATCTTCCACCTTTGTGGACAAGAAGCACATCAACTACATCCAAACCATGCAAGAAATCAGCAATCTCAGTCTCTGAGCAATCAAACGGGAGGCCACGGAGTCGAACAACAGGGAATGGTGGAGGCTGTCCATGGTAAGAGTATGACGGGGGAGGTGGAGGAGGAGGAGGATTGTACATATAACTTGACCCTGGAGGAGTAGCATAATAAGAGGAACCTTGATCCATTATGCGTTGCCTTTTGAAGCCCATTTCACGGGCATCGCCACTGTCCATGTAGTTTCTTCATCAAATCAAATGAAAGCAACCTTTTTGTCAGTATTCAACTCAAAATCCATAAAAACAGGCATTATCCTATCCAGTTTAAGAATAAAAAAGATAGACCAATGAACATAGCAGACAGACCAAAGAACAAGTCAAACAAACTTTACAAGATTATATTGATTTCCCTTCACTTAAAACCCAAACCCTTCCACCCACTATCATACTACATGTATCAATCAGTTACCACTACCTCTAAAGGTGTATACATACAAAAAGCAAATATAAGCTTCTCTTTTACATCCAAAAGCATCAAAAAAGTTTCCTTTTTGGTGGGTAAGCGTTCAATTTCATTTTGGCCAACTATGCTAGCGTAAATTCACAAAAAAAACAAAAAAAAAGCAAATTTCTAAGTGGGTATCTCATGGTTTCCCTTCATTTACTTGAATGTATCAAGAGTGAATCGTACACTTTCGACCCACTTACAGAAAACAATCAAAAATCACAAATACATACAACCTAAAAGAGAAATCCCATCAAAATTATAGATACCCAACAAAAAAACGGAACATTACAAGAAGAATTGGATGCTTACCCTCTGTAATACATCTTGATTCAGCGTCCGATGGATCTGTGAAGTGCTCTTTCTGGGTCTATGGGGTTTTTGGGGGAAGTGTAGGGTTCTTGAATTGGGATTTTCCTCTCGCGAGGGAGCTAAATGGTGTAACCCGGTTCTGCCTTACGTGTTAAGCTATAAACGCTCTAAACGATGTCGTTTTTCTTTCTTTTTCCCTAGGGGTATTTGGGGGTTGAGAAAAAAAGTCTAAAATCATTTATTATTTTTTATTATTTAGACTCAAATTGATACATATTTTTTCACTTGGAACATTAATACTCAAGTTTGTAGTAACAGGTAATTGCAAATTGTATTTTTCTTTTATAAAAATAAGAAAGTTTGTAATCATAAACTTATAAAAGAAATATGGAGATATGTTATTTACTAGTGTGACATATACATTGTTTATAAATACTATGATTTGCTCATTTTATAAGATAATAAGAAATTGAAAAGTTTTGATAATTTTCACAAGCTGCAAAATTTTTATGTTTATGAGAAAAAGTATACTTTTTGAGACCCAAATTGTATGTTCAAACAACATTTCAACTTCGTTTCAATGTGATTTGAGATCATATCCAAACGCCTACTAACATTTTGCTTTTAAGTATCTAAATATGCATTATGATGATTTCTAATTCTAATTGTGCATCCTTGAGTCGATAGCTCAAAATATAAAAACTCTCAGAGGACGCTTGTAGAAAAATAATATATTTTAATGGCGGAATGACCTGGGAGATCCTTGTATTTGGTTCTATTTGTAAGTTGGACCCTTGTACTTATGACTTTACCAAATTGACAGTTAAACTCATTCAAACACAATATTTTAAACTCCTTTCTCATTTGATATGTGTGCGTGTAATACACTCATTTTATACATAAAATATCACGTTATTTTTTAATAACACATCATTATTATTATTATTATTTCAATGGCACATCAGAAATATAATATTAAAAAATAAAAAGTGCAATTTTCTCTCTCTTTCCCCCTTCCTACTTAATCTTCTTCATTCCCACCTACCCTCTACCCTCACCCCAAAAATAAAAAAAACCATCATATTCATCTTTCTTCACCGTTCACACTCAAAAGTCTTTTCAATCATAAAATACGATAGATTGTAATTAGCTCTTGCACATGCTTTAGGTTCTATTTATTTTGATTTGATAAAAAAAAAATCAAGAAAACTTCAAGTTGGGAAAAATATATTTATGAGTAAATTCAAGCAGTAGATCTTAAATTTATGGAAATGGCGAATGATATGTTTTCTTGCAAAAGCTTTTTTTTAAAAAAAATTATATTTGATGATTATGATGATGGGGTGTACGTCAAAGAAGAATAGAAAAGGGGTAGGGGCGGGGATCTGGGGTCCAGGGTTGAAGAAGAAGAGAAAAAGGGTGGGGTTGGGGCTGAAGAAGAAGAGAAAAAGGATGGGGTGGGGCTGAAGAAGAAAAGAGAAGGGGCGAGGTGGGCTGAAGAAGAAAGGTTTTGAGATTTTTTTTTCATTTTTTAATTTATTATTTTATTATTATTTTGTCTTATAATTTTGATAATTTTAAAATAAAAATATTGCATTCACTTGCTTTAAAATGCGTGTGGTCACACATTTGTCCAACTCAATCATTTTAATGTCACATAAGCTCGGTCAATGGTTAGAGGGGTTTAGAAAATAGAGTTTCATTGAGTTTAAGGATTCATTTGGCAAAGTGATGAGTAGAAGAGTTCAACTGACAAACGAAGCCAAGTACAGGGGCTTCCCAGATTATTCCGCCTATTTTTATTGGTATAAGTGATAATATTGAAGTTTTATGCTTTGTTCAAAGTAGTTATTATTTCATTTGACCAACTTGTCTATATAAATTAAAAGATGGATAATCTGATCAAAAATTCGCCACAACTCAAATCGATATCCAAAATAGTGTGGCATTTGGAACTTCAAAAATTTGGATCATTCTGCTTATGAATGGAAATTTTGAAGCTAAGTTTGTGGAATGTTTAGCAAAAGATAAAGTATGTGTCCTTTGAAGCTAAATTTGTGATATAACTTTACATAGTGATAAACGCTTAACTATGTCCCATTTTTCAGGGCATAGGCGATCGTCTGTAAAACTAGAGGCGAAATCAGGAATTTTGTAGAGAGGGTTCAACATATCAAAAAGTAAGCCGAAAAATGGATCAAAACGGATTGGGGAAGAAAAAAGTTAACCTTAACCCTCTAAATTTAATTTGTCTTGTCATGCCGCATTTAGCGTTTCTTCCTATTTTGACCCCCGCTTTATCGAGTCTTTTAAAAAAACTGTGATTTTTTTAATTTTGTAGTGTACTACTTTATTTTGAATTTAAAAAAATGAATAAGTTAGTGTTCATTCAATCATATATTACTTTGAAAATTGTTTAATACTTTTAAAAAATATGTGGGGATTGAGTTACTAATATTTTAAAGCGTATAAAAGGATAAATAAATGGGATCACCGATTTCTAGTTCATTTATTCAATTTATAAGATTTTCCATATGTAAAAAAAAAGTGATGAATAAATCAAATAAATTTAGTTTACATCTCTCTAGAATAGAACTGAAAGAGATAAGAAAGAAATATCATGAATATTCATGCCTTTCAAACTTCTTCGTTCGATTAAATTTAATTAACCTTATTTTAAAATATGTTTTCTATTTTAGTTTCAAGTTTATAAATCATTGATATTATTTTAAAGAGCTCCTTTGAATTAGTATATAAAAAGAGAGTTACGTAAAAATAAAATGATCAATAGAGATAAAAAAAGAATATAATACAAAAATGAAAATAACGTGCCTAATAAATTTGAACAAATGAAAATTGAGAAGGAGAAATAGCATAAATATAAATATAAATAATAATAATATAAATAATAATAATATAAATAATATAAATAATAATAATATAAATAATAATAATAAATTTTTAAAAAAAAATAGATAAAGCTTTAGCCCAAAAATAATAAAGCTTTTCTGGACTAAAGTTTTGATCCTAAAAGTTGAGCCCATTTCAGTTTTGCTATTTAGGGACAACAATAGAGGAAAGAACTGTTGGATGAAATCGAACCCAAGACGTTGAGACTTGAGGCGATTTCATGAACCCCTTAACTACTAAGTTAGCCTCTTTACATATGTTGAGGGGGTTCATTTTAATATATATACTCATAAAAATAGAATTTGACCTTATATATACATTTTCGACGAAAGGGGTTCGGTTACCTCCATGTAGATCCACCCCTATGTTAAACAATATTCAACTTTAGAGGTCGGAGTCAAACCACAAAAATTGAAAGACGGAATCACCTTCAATTGATTCCACAACTTGAAATAAACTAGCAAATTGAATTCTCAAAACACACACACATAATAAAAAAAATTGGGATGGGGGTAGTGACAATTAAAATTCATCAATATCAAGTAACAAAATGGGAAATCAATACAAACTTAATCTACCAAGTTTGGAAGAGACTGGGGTGTCTGCATAACGATTGGGGTTTTAACATGAATAGAAAAAGATTAATCGCAACAAAATCGATTGATACATGAATAGTGTTTGATATATGCTACATTCGATATTCTCTCGAACTATCAAATGTATGTCCCTTGAATTCTCTCGAACTCTACGACCCTTTTCAATAAAACATCAAACATTGCTTGAGTAGATAGACTATCCCTACCTCATATCATTAAATAAGAAATTACTCGGATTATCTTATCGCTGGCTCAAACCCATAAAATAATTTCAACAAGTCCTCACTATTGAATCTTAGTCAACTCCATTTTGCTTTCTCAAGTCAAAACGACGTTGGAGAGCTCAATCAATATTTGCAACCATCGATTTTAGGTTAAAACATCAACAACAACATATCCAGGTCATACAATCAATTTTACAACTGATTAAATATCAATATTCATTCGGGGTTTTACACCCCGATCAAACACACACTCCTAGCTAAGGATTTAGCTACTCATAAAAGAAGAAACAAAGACAATACTCATGTAGGAAATCTCTATTTCAAGTTGATGTGATTAAAAAAAATTGAAATCCAAGAGTAGAGTCATATAAATATGAGGTTTCTTCCTATACAAGCTAAGAAGTTCTTCACTATACTCTGAATATATTTTTTTCTTCAAAAAAAGTCTCTACTCACTATTCCTAATCGGGAAGAAGATCAAGATACATAATTACACAAATCTCCATTATATCCTTGGTATCTTCTAAAGAAAACACTAACTTTCATATTTACGTTTATGCCCTTCAGCTTTCGTCTTTGGACTTGCGCTGGACTGGTAGAACGCCAATTCAGAATAATGGGGCGCCAATTGCTTTCTCATTTTGACCTTTAGTTCTCATAGGAGCAACTGTGCAGGGATCAGCAAATCATTTCATAAAAGAAAAGAGATTTTTCATAAAGTTGTTAGCAAGTTACCTGTTTTATTGCAAGCTTTGTGCAAGCTGCTTTCTTGATTGCAAGCTTCTTGCAACCTGCCTTTTTATGTTACTCGCAGTTTGTTTGCTTGATAGCAAACATGATGAAGCAATTGCAAGAGATAGTGCCTAGGCTTATTTTTTTTCTCTAAATTTATCCTTATTTAGATAGGTGAATTTTGGTGAAACCACCTATTACTTTGCACGAGTGAGTGAATTTTTCAAAGGGTGTGCCTAGGCTAAAAACGCTACATAATATAGATTAAAGAGTGGTAATCTATCCTACAAGAAAGGTATTTAAGGTTCGTTTGATATGTGACATGTGATAAACAACGATATCTCACGAATTTAGCTATCCCACTTTTTTTAATGTGATAATTAATCCTATCATTTTAGAATATCCCATGAAATTATCATCGATCTCTTATCCCATCAATCAAAGTTGTAAGGATGGATTTTGGGCCTAACTCAACCTCAAAAATTAGCTCGTGAGGGTAGAATTGTCCAAGTCTATATAAGGAGACTAAATTCTCATACCTTTCTGATGTGGAAATTCTCAGGAGAAAATTTCATAAAATAGCTAATTGATGAAACATAACAAATCTCCTTAGCTACAGTTTGCCTAGTTATGTTTCATAGCTATAGTTTCAGTTGCTATGTCAATTTTCGTTTGTATATTTCGCTGCATTTTAATAATTTATATAATACTTTAAAGATTTGTATATGAATCCCTAAATTCGCTTTATATACAAATACAAACCTTTATAGATTTGTATATGAACCCAAAATTTGCTAAACATATATGAGACCCCCAAAATTAGAGATTCGTATATGAGACTCGAAATATACAAATATAAAAGAAATATATTTAGCTATTTAACCTCAATCTTAGCTGCAAGCGGTAAATATTTTAAAAATTGGTTATGCCTGGGTAAGCATGTACACCATAATATGCAGATTCAATATTGGTGAACAAAGAATTGGAATAGACTTGACTCGGGTATCATGTAAAGATATATGGTGGGCATTACTAAAGCTAATTCTTAAATATATTCGAGTCCATATAAAAAGACCAAATTTCCGAGCATTTCTCAATGTGGAAATTCTTAACAAAAAGTTTGGTTTCTACTTTCCCCACAAGTAACATGTATTCAAAAGGTAGGAAAACATAAACAAATTGAACACGTTGGTTTACCAACGGCCTACTAGCGGTTGGAACCAAATCGTCCAAGTGTGTGTAGGGAATCAAGAAAGGTGAACCAAGAAAGCTACACACACCTTTTCTTTGAATCTCTTCATCCTAATGTTGAAAAAGCTTATGTGGTTGGAACATTTTCCACCTCAAAAATATCCCAATTCTTGATAAACGTTTTCAAGAATTGTTTTTTTCCACTTTTTTCTTACCTTCTAGTACTTTGCCCCTAATAAAAATACCCAACTTGTTGAAATTTCAACTATAAGGGGAATGAACCTGTGAATTTACTTGTCAATCTTCAGTTTTCTTGGACACCCATTTCAGTTTTCCTCTTGTTTTCATTTGGGTATTTCTTGATTTCTTGAATTTTTGTTTCTAAATCTTGGTTGTTGTGGGGAAAATGGTGGGGGCTTTGTCTGTTGTGGGTTCACCTATGGTGGATTCCCATTCTAGCCCTTGTTTGTGTTTGGATGCTCTGCCTACTTGTAGTTTGGGTATTGGGGATTCACTTGGTAGGAAGCAGAAGCAATTGCCAAGATTGGGAACAATGGAATTGAGTACTTCTTTTGTAGATTTGAGGTTTTCAGCAAAATGTGTTGATGGTAATTACAAGAATTTGAAGAAACAGACAAAGGGTAGGAAGAACCTTAGGATTGTTAATGATTTAGGTGGGCAGTATGAAGAAAGCTTTAGTGACATTAAAACGGTAATAAAGCTCCAACATTTCAACTCATTTTTTTTAGATTGAGGCTTAGTTGTTTTGCACATTTTGCTTACATTCTTGTGATTTGTTGCATGTATGATTGGTCACGAATTGTTGTTAGTATGATTTCATTTTTTATATGCATTACTTGAGCTGAGGGTCTATCAGAAACAAACTTCACAAGGGGTGAGACTGCATATACACCACCCTACGCAAACACCATTTGTGGGATTACACCAGGTGTGTTGTTGTTGTCAACGTCGTTGATTGGTCACTAATTGTTGAGAACCTACTGCAATTTATGTTGAGACATAATATAATAAAGTAACTAAACATGTGCTTTTTCTTACAGCTTAAGTAGATAAGATAGTCAGACAATTCAACAATTTAACTTGGTAGAGTATTCAAACAGGAGTTATATGTGTTTCCCCTCTCTCCTCAAGGGTACACATTGTGTTTACCTATGTTGCTTGGACTCTTTAAAAATGTCAACGGGTGTGTATCGGACTCTTCAAATGTTAGTACATTTTTGGAGAGTCCGAGCAACATAGGTGTTTACACCACCCTCTTGGTGAAACAAACACCAAATAGATGTTGAGACTACACATGGGTTGTACTTGTAGCTAGGAAATTTAGAACCTTAATACTACCATTATTGATTTCAAGACGGGAAAGGAGCTTATAGTGATGAGAAAATTATCATTTACTTCCTTTAGGTGGAGTATTTGTAATGAACTTCTTGTTGCTTAATATAGTCCCAATGGGAGGGAATAATATATAGTTCCTCTGCTTCCAACTTTCAAGGGCTAAAAAAGCTAGGTGGAAGAATATCAAACCCATCCAGTTTTACTTGTGCTCCTCTATTACTTTCTTTCTCGAAAGGGAAAAAAGCAATGTAGCATTCAGAAAGGAGGGCAGTTTGTTTATTGGCTGTCTGAATTCTTTGCTTGTGAGTTTTCAAGTTTTTTTTTTGATCTTTTTTTAGTGGTGAATATAAACTGTTTGATTTATTTGTTGTGCTATCAATATTTTCATTGTATCAATGATCTAAGATCAAATGTATAATAACACATTCTATCATAGTATCACCCTGCACTTCCAGACGCAGATGCAGCATTTTGCAATTGTTTCATCTGATAGAGAAGGTGGCACTGCCATGTGATGATAAACTATATCGACACTTTTCCTCTAAAATGGCATGCTACACATGCATCAACCTTGTGAGGAAAAAACCCCGACTTGTTTATTCATCTTGGAAAGATGCCATTGTTAGTTAAAAGAGCTAGTTCTTTCTGAAATTTCTAAGGTCATGCTGAAAACAACATTGATGATTATGCTAGTAGCAATGACCTTTCTTTTGTTGTCATCTTTGAAAACATGAAATGTGAAGGACATTCAATCTGCTTGATTTATAACCAGGTCGAATAGTAGCCTTCATTCGTCTATCATTCACTATAGCACTCTAATGGTTGTGCACTTTTTTTTTAAGATACATTCATTTAACTACCAAATTTTTTTTTACATTACAAGTATTCTCTGGCATAAGGAATTTGAAATATACCTTCCAAGTTCCAATGATATTTTCCTTGGTTGATTCTGAAATATTCATCTAAATGTCGATATTTCTTTTGCATCCTGCCCATTGACACCAATTTATTTGTACTCTCATACTTTGTTGCTTAACAATATCTGAAACACTTGCATTTTATTCTGCAGCAAATTCTCAACTACTTCACATATAAAGCAGTGAGGACTATTTTGAACCAGCTTAATGAAATGAACCCTCCACAATATCATTGGTTCAATGAGTATGTACATACTTCTCTTCCAATTTCTTTTTTAATCTTTTATGGATAAGAGTGTGTCTTATGGTCTATTGTGACATTATTTGATTGACTTTAGATAAATGTTATCAAAAAAAAGCGCAAAAACATTCTAAGGCCTGATGGAGCTTTAAGCAACTTAAATGAAAAAAGGCGCAAAGGGAGAAAAAATATAATATAAATGTTTAGTCCAAGGCTAATTATTATAAGCATAATCGACTAATATATGAACAAAGAGATTGAAAAAAAAAAAAGATTACGATAAAGTGAGATATCAATTGTTTAGTCTCACAGCTTCAGAAGAGGCTCATTGGCAAGGAGAAGTATGTCTTAGAACTCAGATGAAGATGATGACACTGAAGCGCACATTAAGTGAGGCGAAGCGCTCAACACGTTTCGAGCCTCACAGGGCTTAAGCAAGCCTTTGACAACACTGTTTTAGATTACCAGGCTGGCACTAGTGCCGGTTCTCATATTATCAAACATGAATGCCTAAATCTAGAGTTATATCCCTTAGTCTTGATATTGTACAGCTAAACCACTAAAGAAAGCAGTAGTCACTGCAAGTACTGATGTCATTCGTTTGAGCTTGTTTGCTTTGTTTCCTGACTGTCTATTATTCAACAGTTATGTTACAGCAAATAAGCCTAGCGATGGAAAGCGTTTCATTCGTAACCTTGCAAAGGTAAGCCTTATATAAAACCTTGAACTCCATTTATGTATATAACGAGTCATAATTTAAAGCAATCTCGGACATCGCATCTTTGGATTGACCATCTCTGAGCTCTGGAATAAGCAATTGGACAATGAGAAGGGAAAAAAATTGCTGACACTTTTTTACCATATTCTTGACAGGAGAAGCAAGAACTCGCTGAAAAGGTGATGGCAACACGGCTCAGTCTGTATGCGAAATGGATTAAAGTATGAATCAACATGCTCTCTTTTTGCTTCAAATTGTTGTGAAAGTATATAGCCATGTTGGACATGGAACAGTTATACTTATCTTATTTCTATTTTTGTCACTAGAAATGTGATCACGAGGAGATATACAACCGAATATCTGATCAAAATGTGGAAGTGATGCGTGAGCGACTCATGGAGACTGTGATTTGGCCATCGGATGACACTAACACCGGGATGAAATAACTTCATTGGCCATTGCATGCTGTTGATTTCACTTCACTTTTCTCTTCCAAAATTCTGTTTCTATTAGCTTTTCCACTGAATATTCCCAGTAAAGTTGATGTTGTATTCTTCTCAGATCCATGGGGGTTCTTGAACTTAAATTGTATATAAAAGGGACTTTTGTATATCATATTCAGTATATTATTTTAGAGTTAGTTGACCTCTTATAGAAAAGGCATATATGCACTTAGCTAAAGAGACATTTAGTGGAAAAATTCATTGTTGCAAAAACATTTAGGGACAATTGAGTTAATGGTATTGCATCCAGAGTTGCTATTTCCCGTAGCAACATTTATATAGATTGTTGCTTATAAATAGGAGAAACTAAGCAAATATCCCATAAAAGCAAAATAATTACAAACATATACCCCTTTACATTCATACCCACTAAATAATTACACTATAAACTAATTTCGTTTAACTGATACTAAATAAGTATCATATACTGTATTGATATCACTAAGGTTGATAATTTTGCTTGATTGATACTAAATCAAAATATATATACATATACTATGTTGGTATCATTAATGTTTCTTGTTCAGAAATTACTCATTAATCAATGATACTATAAGAGTATATGTATATTATTGTGGTAATAATAACAATAATAATGATATGATAATTGATATTGATAATGATAATGATAATAAGAAGAAGAGGGAATAAACACATACATCTCCGTCAACGTGTGTACTTTTCGGAAATAAAATTTGAGTTCGAGGATAATTAAGTCATTTTAAGTTTACTATGGTTGCTTGCATATTAGGCCCATTAGGATATTATTGTCATTACCATAAATAAAAGTAAAAGTTTTAGTAATTTCATAGTGTAAGGAACAAATTACATCACATTCTTCCGGATACATCACATTTGATACATTATACAACTAGTTTTGTTGAGATTAAAAAGAAAAATAAATATAAAATTAAATGTGAGTTCTCCAAATCATGCAAATCAAATTGATGTCAATCTCTCCCAAATAACAACTTCAAACAATTCAAATTTCAAATTTTCTTCTCTCAAATCTCTCCCAAATCGTAAATGATTAAAAAAAATCGGACAATTTTATATAGTTAGGTATCATATACCAAAAAAAACTATGAGTATGATGTACACTGATTTATTTATAAACAATGTTGCATATACTTAACAACATCTGATACATAACTATGTTATATTCATAACGAAGTTATGTGTCATATACATAACTATAAATATGATACAAACTGATTTTGTTATAAAATATTAGTGTTAATGTATCAACGTAGTAAAATATAACGAATTGTGTAATAGTTGTGTATCCAATACATAACTATGAACATGATACATGTTAATTGTGTTTCAATAAATTAAGGTTATGTATCAAAACTAATATTTAAAAATGATATATTGTACATGATAAAATTGTAATGTATCATAAAGGTGAAACAAACGAATTATACATTAATTTAAGAATCAAAATCAACTAGATATAGTAAAAGATCAGGTGAAAGCAACCAAAAAAAAAAAAAAACAACGATTTGATTTGCTAAAAGCAAAACAATAAAATAAAAATGATGAAAAAATCCTTCCACACTTTCTCCTTTGCTCTGTATCGATCGACTCTTGTAAAAAAATTTCACTCTCGACAATGTACCTATGGATCTCGACCTAATAAAACCCTTAGCGGAGCCACCAACAACTTTTGATAGAATTGTAATGTATCATTATGTTGAAACGAATGCATTATACTACAACTAGATACATTAAAAAAATTGTACCCATATGTATCAGAAAAAATGAACAACAAAAAATCGGAAAAAAATAATCTGCTGAAAGCGGAAAAAAATGATGACGAGATCCTTCTACACTTTCTCTTTTGCTCTGTATCAACTCCCGTAACTTTTTTTCACTTTCAACAATGGCGTCACCCATGAATCTCGAACCAAAGCCCTTACTGGAGCCACTAGCAACTCGACTTCTCCCTTTTTTGGGCATTTTTTTCACAATCTATTTTGAAGTTGAAGATGCATCCTTCTTCGACTAAATTTATAGATGAAAAAACTAAAAAAATGGTACATGATGAAGTGGAAAGAAAAAAATGGATGAAGAAGAGGATGAAGAACTATCTCTTCAATAACTTGCAATTGATAAATCGGAAAGAGAAAAGATTTAAAATTCAAAAAATAGAGTGATGATGATAATTGGTGATACCATTGAGTGATTTTAGGGGTGGAAAAAGGGGGAAAAAAATGAAGTAATAGGTTATAGTGGTGTATCCGAAAAAGTGAGAAAAACTGTGGAAAAGGAGATTTTTGTAATTTTTTGTAATAGTAAGAAATAATAGAAAATAGGATAAAAAAGAATGTGTAGTTAAAGTAATTTTTTCTAAATAAAATAAAATGCAATTTCATTTTGGTTAAGAAAAAAACCTGTGATAGTTTCTTTATAAAAAGAAGGCGAAATGGTCTGGTGTACCCTTGTACTTGTATGTGTTTGTATTGTGAACCCTTCTACTTGTTCCTTTGTCATCTGAACCCTTGAACTCATCAAAACGCAATATTTTAAACACGTTTTTCACCACTCAACTGTGTGTGTATCACAAACGCCTGACACGTAATTTTAAAAATAATTATAAAATGACACGTATGATTATAAAATGACACATGTATATATGGTCACTCCATGTCATTTTTCCTTTTATTATATTTGATTAATATACCTATACTTTCTCTTTCCAATTTTTATTTCTCTTTGCCATAGCCATCTGCATCTCCATCCCCACAATCTCATTGCAACTTTTTCTTATCTTCCTTACCCTTTTTCTTTTTCCAACCTCTTCTACTCTTTCCATTGAGGTAAAAAATGTTGGCACGATTTATTTCATTTCACTGCTTAACAATTTTTCAAATTCTTTTATTTCATTTCACTTCTTAACAATTTTTCAAATTCTTTTATTTCATTTTACTTGGTCCATATAATAAAAATAGATGTTTCATTTTATTTGTTCAGTTTAATATATCACGAAAAGTTATTATTTTTAAAATTAAATAACAAAGTAAAATATTATTATTTTTCAAATTTAGAGTTCCAAAGCAATATTAATAAGATTAATTTGATAAAGAACGCTTTTAATTGAAATTTTCTTAAAGGATATTTCGGATCACTATGATCTATGGACCAAGTAATATGAAACAGAGGACGCACAAATTACCATTCGAGCTTTTCATACCACAAAATGTGTGAATGCCCTTATAATTCAAATATTTTATAATAGTTAGGACCAACAAAATTATAATCTTTTCTTTCTAATAAAACCACTGGTTCACTACTATTTGAATTGATGCTCCTGAGATAAAAAATAATAAAAAATTCCAATAAACTAATATTTCAAATTATTTTTTGGTGAAATTTAATCCGCTAAAATAACATGAACTAAAGTAAAAGTGATCTAAACTAAAAAAGAAGAGGACATAATTGAAAATAATTACCTTTTAATGAAAAAAATATAATTCAAAATTTAACTTGGTCAAACTGATTTAAAAGTCAGTTTTTAACTTGTGAGAGTGTTTGACATTTATAAGAACAACTTAAAATAAGTCAAAAGTGACTTATTAGTAGGTTGACCCCTACTTTTTTTTTAATTTAAAAGTCATTCTACTTTGACCAAGTATATTACTTTTTTCCCCTTAATTCTTTTAAACAATTCCCAAATTCTTTCATGTGATCTATTCAAATTATGTATTTTAAAATTTAAAATAAGTTGCACATTTAAAATTAACTTAAATATTAAGTTATTTAAATTGAATTAAAAAAACCATAGATTAATCAACTTTTTATTATGTTAACAGTTTTAAGGATATTTCAGACATTTTGATAAAAAAAAAAGTGTTTAACAACACTTATTTGCCAAATACATCAACAACTTTTTTTCAACTGCAACACTTTTATCCAAACACATAACTATTTATTTTTAAAATAACTTTCAGCACTTTAAAAAGTTATTTTTTTTAAGCCAATTCAAACTAGATCTAAGACTAATGTAAGGTAGCGGTCCGATGCTTCGGGCGAAACCAATTCCCAGGGTGGGCTCGGGCGACAGATCAATAGTCGACTCAGGTGGGTAGCAGTGGAGTCTGGTGATTCTTTTTTAGTTCATTTTTTATATGAATCCTATCTTGATCATCTTGTAATAAGAATCCTAACTAGATAATATTTTAATAAGAATCCTAACTTGATCATTTTTTTTATAAGAATCCCGACTGAACAATAATTTAATAGGAATCTTAATGTAATCATCATTTAATAAGAATTCTAACTAGATAATATTTTAATAAGAATTCTAACTTGACCATCTGTTTATAAGAATCAAAACATCCTCTTTTTACAAGTCTTCACTAACAAGATTCTATAACACTTTAATCAGATGCACCACAAAACACTCATATCTAGTGCAGTATGCTTTGCTGATTCGACTCCAACAATCGCATGATATATTGTCTCCACATTTAAGTGCTCGTAAACTATTTTAAATAAAGCCCAAGCAAATTTATATCGAAGCCCTAGCAAACTCAAATCGAAAAAGATTATGCTTAACCATATGAGAAAAAAAAATAGCAGCAAATGAAACTCTAGCAAATTTCAAATTGATATTTAATCGATAAATAAAGCGCTAACAAAATAAAGAAATAACTAAGCAGATCCTTGCCAGTATTTCAATCAACATTTTCTAGGTTAAAACTCTTTGATTTCCATGAAAATGAAATGGTTATGTTGTGAGATTGGAGAGAAATTTTAGTGTGGAAGAGACGCTTAGGTGTGAACTTTAGTCGGTTTGATTTTTATTTTTTTGTTTAGTTATATATATCTATAGAGCAGTGGTTAAACCCTCCTTATTGTATGGGGTGGAGTATTGGTTAGTCAAGAACTCGTATATACAGAAGATGCATGTTGTGGAGATACGGATGTTGAGATGAATGTGTAGACATACTAGGAGCGATAAGATTAAAATGAGGTTATCCGAGAGAAGATGGGAGTAACTTCTGTAGCAGACAAAATGAAGGAAGCGAGATAGTTTAGGCATGTGCAGAGGAGGTCCGCTGACGCCTTAATGAGGAGGTCCAAGAGGCTAGTTGTAGAGGGCACACGGAGGGGTAGAGGTAAGCCGAAG